>WNGS01164094.1:28299-67540 GCA_020271785.1 Procambarus virginalis
ATATATATATATATATATATATATATATATATATATATATATATATATATGTTTGCTGACGACGCCAAAATTATGAGAAGGATTAAGACAGAGGAGGACAGCTTGAGACTTCAAGAAGACTGGACAAGCTACAGGAATGGTCGAACAAAAGGGCTGTTAGAGTTTAACCCAAGCAAATGTAATGTAATGAAAAAGGGAGCAGGAGGCCAGATACAAGGTACCATCTGGGAGAGGAAATTCTTCAAGAGTCAGAGAGAGAGAAAGACCTGGGGGTTGATATCACGCCAGACCTGTCCCCTGAAGCTCATATCAAGAGGATAACATCAGCAGCATATGCCAGGTTGGCTAACATAGAACGGCCTTTAGAAACTTGTGTAAGGAATCTTTCAGAACATTATATACCACATATGTCAGACCAATTCTGGAGTATGCGCCTCCAGCATGGAGTCCCTATCTAGTCAAGCATAAGACTAAACTGGAAAAGGTTCAAAGGTTTGCCACCAGACTAGTACCAAGCTGAGAGGTATGAGCTACGAGGAGCGACGGAGCGACTCCAGCGACGCTGGAACTAAACCTCACTTCGTTGGAAGACAGAAGAGTTAGGGGGGGACATGATCACCACATTCAAGATCTCAGGGGAATCGACAGGGTTGATAAAGACAGGCTGTTTACACAAGGGGCACACGCACTAGGGGACACAGGTGGAAACTGAGTGCCCAAATGAGCCAGAGATATAGAGAAAGAACTTTTTTAGTGTCAGAGTGGTTGACAAATGGAATGCATTAGGAAGCGATGTGGTGGAGGGACTCCATACACAGTTTCAAGTGTAGATATGATAGAGCCCATTAGGCTCAGGAAACTGTACACCTGTTGATTGACCGTTGAGAGGCGGGACCAAAGAGCCAGAGCTCAACCCCGCAAGCACAACTAAGTGAGTACAACTAGGTGAGTACACACACACACACACACACGAACATGTACAACTGCACACATACACAAAACATGCACACAAACACACTCACACAACCACAAACACACATACACACTCACACATGCATGTATGTGCACCCAACATACATGTACACATACACCACACATACAAACACACACACTCATGCACACAAACACCCTCACACAAATACAAAGACACAAAAACACACACACGCACGTACATGTAAACAAACATGCACACAAACACACACACACACAAAAAAACTCACATTAGGTAATTAATACTTAATTTAGATTATAAATGCAATAGAACGTCATTTACATATTTGCTAAAATGTCTACGATTTCATGATTGAAATTTACGTATATTATACGTTCTAAAGACGACTTTATATAAATAGTTACTGTGTTACCATTCTGCTACCAAATGAAAACGTTAGAAAACGTTTGTGTTTGCTGGGTCGTGTGAAACTAATATCACAAATACTTCAGGAGCAAACATTCTGTATTGTTATTCTTCTGTGTGTGTGATGCTCTCCGGGCGACCAACGCTCCTCTCCTCTTGGTTGCACTTTTTAATTTAATTTTACAATAACAAGGGAGTCAAGCTATTCTGGTGTTAGTAATTATATTCAGTCTTAGTGAACACTTTTTTATTAAATTTAAACACTAGACTGTTGTATAAGCAGAATTAGGATAAGGTAAATACGTGTCGTCAATGACGTTATGGAATCACCCATTCTCTATTCTTTAAGGTGATACAGTAAGGGGTTACTATGTTATTATTTGTGTCGGATTTCCGACATAATTCTGGGGGGGAAGAACACGGGTCGAAGTCCCGGTAAGGACTGTGATCACTTTATTCTTCTCCTTCAGATTATAGCGCTGCTTTAATTTGAGTTTACATTGTTGTGCTGCAGTCCTTTGGGGACGTATGTCCCGTACTGGGTATTGGGTGCTGGAAGTCTTTGAACGTCCTCCTTTCCTGCCAGTTCTAAAGGAACTAATTTCTCTATGTTTTGAGAGTAGTGTTACCTCGGCATTATACTTTCACTATTCTCAAGATGCCCTGGCTGTCTGGATAAACAGAGATTATTTGGCCTATAGGCCACTCTGAGTGTGGCCAATCACTGTCCACCAGAACTATGTCACCAGGATTCAAGTTAATTCTGATGTAGGGGTTGTTTGCCCCATAATGATACTCCCTCAGAGCTGTAAGGTATTCTCGAGTCCATACGTCATTCCTTCGACCTATCACCCCTGATAGATGTTTGAAACATTGAACCAAATCACTCTCTTGGACATATGAAGGATCCTCTGGTTCCTCGTCCATAAGGGACACAAGGGTTCGGAGAGGTCTCTCATACATCAGATGAGCTGGACTTAATGGATCACGCTGCAAAACATCATCAGAGAGGTAGGTAAGTGGTCGGTTATTGACTCGTGCTTCTATCTCTATGACTATGGTTTGGAGCTTCTGCAGGTCAATCTTTTAGCGGTGTAGGGTTTTCCATAGGGAACGTTTCACCGTACCAATCATACGTTCATAGAAGCCTCCATGCCATGGTGCTCTGGGAGGTATGAATTTCCATTGGCACTGCCGTTGATTTAGGGCCGTGCATACCTTTGGGTGTGTCCAGATTTTCCTCAGACATGCTTCTCCTGCCGCTAAGTTGGACCCATTGTCTGAGATCATTAACTTAGGACAGGATCTACTTGAAGCAAACCTGCGGAAAGCCTGTAAGAATGCTTCGACACTCATATCAGGAGTCACTTCTAGATGGACTGCCCTTGTTGTGGCACAAGTAAAAAGACAGATATAGGCTTTAACTGGTTTCTTGTCCTTGGTGCCTGTTAGTGTTAGTGCTCCTTTGAAATCTACTCCTGTAGTCTCAAAGGGACGAATGTGTACAACTCGATTCTTCGGAAGTGGTGGAGGGCCGGGATATGGACACACTCTGGCATCGTATCTCCGGCAAATAACACAGGATTAATTATTGATTTTACTGTCTGTCTACCTTGGGGTAGCCAGTACTGTTGTCTTATGTCCATGAGAGTATCTAATACCCCACCTGCAGAGTGCAGTATTTGTGTATATGTAACACAATTAGTTTGCTTACTATGTGGTGACGAGGGAGCAATGTTGGATTTTTTGCTTCCAGATCTATGTCAGCGTGCTGTAAGCGGCCTCTGCATCTGATTATGTAGTAATTGTCGGTGTCTAACCAGAGACCCAGATCACTTTGTAGCTTCTTAGGAACATTGTCAAATTCTGTCTCGAATGTGTCTGTCTGAGCACTTTTGACCCAGTACCTTAGAGCACTGCTTGATTTATGCTTGATTCCTATTTTCTTTAGAAAATCAAACACTACTTGGGTGACACCTATAAGTTTATTCAGTTCAGAGTACCGAGAAGGATCAATTACCAAAGTCCGAGGTAGTTCCGGGTTCTCAATGGGAACAGTAACATTGGTCACAATGACTTGTGGCTTTTGTTCAGGCCACTGGTCGCTGATTAGCCACTGAGGTCCATTGAACCACATCTCTGCCTTTGTTAATTGCCGTAAAGTCAGGCCTCGGGAGAGATAGTCAGCTGGATTCTCTTTAGTGGGTACATATCTTAGTTTATACTCTGCTGACAACTCTCGTATTTCCTTAACGCAGTTACTCACGTAAAGATTCTTACTATTATTGTTCTTAACCCACTGTAGCACTACCTCATTATCTGACCAAACTACTGTTTCTTCAAAGTGAATGTGGCTTAAGGCCTTGATCAGATAATGAGCCAATCTTACACCTAGCAGTAAGGCTGTTAATTCCAGTTGTGGCAATGATCTTTTCTTTATAGGTGCCACTCTGGCCTTTGATGTGAGCAAATTGGCTTGCCCATTTGAGACCAGGTAAGCTACTTTGCCATAAGCTTTTCCTGAAGCATCACAAAATACATGTAGCTTAATTGGTTCCTTTTCATGTACTACTGTGTTCTGAGGGAACTTGACAGACTCTAGGATACTTAAATCTTTTACTAGCCCTTGCCATTTTTCTTGTAAGGTAGGTGTTAGAAGATCATCCCAGCCTATCTTTTGTTGCCAACATTCCTGCATTATCAACTTTCCATTAACTAAGATTGGACTTAATAGTCCTAATGGGTCGAAGGGTTTGCTGACTTGTGATAGCAATTTTCTCATTGTTAAGTTAGTGGTATCTGGCTCCACCCACTTAATTGTCAACTGTTCTGTTGTCGTGTTCCATTCGACACCTAGCACTTTTGTCCTCTGGGGTACCTGGTAGTCGGGAAATTCAGTTGCGATCAGTTGATTTAATTTGTCATTGTTGGAGACCCACGACTGGAGAGGCATATTGGCTCCCATTAATTCTCGATTGGCCTCATGGTATATGTTCAACAGTTTACTCTCACTGTTGGTTGTTCCTTGAAAAATATCGACATACAAGTTTTTACTAATTTCTGTCTTGTTTGGGCTATTGGACTTCTTCAAGTGCGTATCTAAGGTAGCTTGAAGCAGAAATGGTGAAGAAGTGGCCCCAAACAAGACAGACGTAAACCTATAAGTGATTAATTCACTGTTTGGATCGTTAGGATCCTTGATCCATAGGAACTTTGTGTAGTCCCGGTCTTCTTCTTGGAGACCTACCCTAAGGAAAGCCTTGCTGATGTCGGCCGTATATGCATAAGTCCCAATACAGAACTTTAACAACACGTCGTATAGCCTTTGTGTCAGGCTAGGGCCAGTTTGAAGGCAGTCATTTAACGAAACACTACTCTGCCTCGTTTTAGCACTGCAATCAAATACTATCCGTAGTGGGGTAGTAGCAGAATTTTTCTGTACAGGGTGGTGTGGCAGGTAGTGCCCTTCCTTTGGGTTATCATTTGTAACAACTTCGATAAATTTGTCATCGAGTTGCTTCTGTATTATTTCATGATACAACTTCAAGTTCTCAGGTTGTCTTTGTAAGCGCAACACCTGTGATCTCAATTGGTTTTGTGCCATAAAATGGTTGACGGGCAGCTGAGGGTGATTCAGCTTCCATGGTAACCTGACCCAGTATTGATTATCTCTGTAGATAACTGAGTCCAGGTATTGTTTGTAAGTCCAGTCATCATCTGGGCTAGGTTGTTCAGGGACAATGCCAAGAGTTGCCAGGTCCCATAACTTATGTACAGGAGGATCAAGCTCATCCTCGGACATGTCTCTGAGTTGCAGTGGAGACTGGTCTCCTAGTCATGCAACTATTACTGGGTTGGCATGTTGGTGGTCTACAGGTGTGGGTTGTTTTACCCGTAATACTGGGCCTGTTAGCAAATAGCCACCTGCAGATGGTAATAAGTTCATATCTTGCTTTTCTTCCTTTCCTTTGATAAACTTATATCTACCAACTCCTTTGATATAAAGGTCATTTGGGATCCTTGATCAAATAATCCACATACGGTGCTTTGGACTTTCCATTTTTAATGATCAATTGTGCAGTAGGTAGAGCTGATTTATGATCAGACCTTGTTGAGAAGACACTTATGTCAGGTAACGCAGTACAAAGCTGTACTGAAGTGGTAGTTCCTTCCTCCTCCTGTGGTTTGGTAGACTTTGTACTTGAGTCCCCACAAAGTGCTGTATGGTGTTGACCCTTATGGCACCTATTGCAGGTGCGTATTTGAGTTGTAAAGGTGTCGGGATTATGTGCCCTTATACACTTGGTACATTTACGTAACTCCTTGAGTCGTTTTATGCATGTAGCATGATCGGGATAAACTTTGCAATAGTATATGGAATGTGGTTGCTCACAAAACGCACATGGTCTCCAGACGTTAACAGTATCTTGAGGAGTCACCGATTTGGGTGGCGCGTTACCTGTAGGTTTGGAGGGACCAACTGCATATGTGCCCACACTGCCTTGTTTCCACTTTGGGAAGTGGGACGTTGTATTAAATTTGTTTGGAGTACTGTTTGTACTCTGTTGTTTACTATTAGTGGTAGATGAAGGTTTAGATGTCGCTTTTCCATCTGGGTTATCTTGTTGTCTTTCTATGATGGAACGCAAACCCTCGCTTATCTCCTTTACAGTCAGAGAAGAATTGTTATACAAGACAAACAACTTATCCAGTACGTCACTGGGTAATTTGCATTTCATACGGACTTGGATTATCCAGTCTGACTCGTCCAGGTTCACTTTACTTTTATGTGCCTTGAGCAAGGACTCAAGCTCCAATTTAAAGGCTTGGAGTGAGTCTGCTGTATTAGTTGGTGGGTTAATGTCCAACAGCTTCTGTGTTAGAAGTCTGATAGTCCTTTCTGGATTAGCATAATTATCCTTAAGGAGCTGTTCAGCATTGTCATAATCGTCATCAGTGAAGGTCAGATTACAGACCACCTGTAATGCTTCATTCTTTAAGACACTCTGTAAATATGTAAATTTTGTCATCTTTGGTACATTGGCATTAGGATCCACAGAATCGACAAATTTGTTCCAGATGTTGTCCCAACTCTCGTCCTTAGTACCAGAGAAAGTTGGGAGACTGAGAGATGGTGATTTGACTTCTGGTGGTGTCTGGTTTTGGGAAGCTGTGGCTGCAATATTTGTATTGGCCTTATGTGTGGTTATTAAATCGTCAAAGTGTTGTAACTTTGCAAGCATTGCATCTTCGTAATCTGAGTTTTCTTGTATTACATCGTTCATTGTCTCTTCAGTGATACTCGTTAGATTGAGGACATCCTGATATTTGATTATTTGTTGCAGCACATGCTGATATTTGATCTGTGCCACCTTATAATAGTTTTCCAGTGCTGCATAATTAACTGGAGTTTCATTACTTAAGTCCTCACACTTTTTAATCTGTCGTGTTAAGTGGCTCTTCATGCCAGTGAGGGTCGCATTTACATTTTTGGCAGTAGACATCATGGAAGTACTTGCTGATCATGTTGGACCAGCAAGTACATATTTTTATGCAGTATACATGACAACCTGAGTTGTGTTGTCAACATAATATTACAATAACTATAGTCAAAGGTGAAATGATTATAGTTAAATTATGACTATAGTTATTTTAATATTATGTTGACAGCACAACTCGGGTTGTCATGTATACTGCATAAAATATGTACTTGCTAGGTTGTAATATATGTTCAACTCTAGACATGTGTAAAATTCTGACCCTTATATCAGGTTAGCACAATAAATTAGACTAGGTTGCTGAACAACACCAGCCTAAAATGTCCTACCCTTGTGCAAGAATTGCTGTAAATAATATGGCATGCAGTAATTGTTACAGTAATGGTGCAATACTAAAATAATTAAGTGAACTTAAAATTATAAAAAACATTTGCATTTATGAGTAACTTATGATTAAATTAGCTTCTTATCAACCTCTTGCAACGAAAAAAGCACAATTGTTCTTTTGGTACAGGCCTCGGAACAATAAGAGTGCTTGTTGTAAGTTCTGTTTGCTACGAGCCGAGATTGAAAAAGTTAGGCTAGAGAAAATGCAAAATGTATAGCAGTGTCTTCCTGTTAGAATTAATGTATATGTAATATGATGGACTATGTCACCCAAAAATGTCAGGAGGCTGTAAGCAGGTTTGTCCCAGCCCGACAGGAAAAAACAGAGAAGCAAAGAAAGAATCCGTGGTTTAATAGGGAATGTATGAAAGCAAAGGAGATGAACAAAAGGGCTTGGAGGAACTTCCGTAATGTGTGTGACGCTCTCCGGGCGACCGACACCCCTCTCCTCTTGGTTCCACTTTTTAATTTAATTTTACAATAACAAGGGAGTCAAGCTATATTCTGGTGTTAGTAATTATATTCAGTCTTAGTGAACACTTTTTTATCAAATTTAAACACTAGACTGTTGTATAAACATAATTAGGATTAGGTAAATACGTGTCGTCAATGACGTCACAGAATCACCCATTCTCTATTCTTTAAGGGGATACTATGTTATTATGTGTGTCGGATTTCCGACACTGCCCCCTCCTCTGTTCCTTTGAGTTCTGTCCCGAAGGGTTCCCCTCCTGGTCCTCTGTCTGGGGTTCCCCTTCTTTCTGCCCGGTCTGTCATGTCTCCAGTGTCTTCTTCCTCGTCTCCCTCCGGCCCTCCTTCCCATCCTTCTCCTCCATCTCTTGGCTCTCCCCACCAACTGTTAGTGCGGGCTGATGTCCATCACTCTCCCAATGGCCGTCGTGTGTGTTCTCGTTCAGCTTCTCCTGTTGAAACGCTGGAATCAGTTCCCCAGTATGTAGTTGCTGGGACACCTGTCTCTTTAAGTCAGAAGCATAAGCCTGGCTCCTCTCCTTCCTCCTCCCTGGCGGGTAAGAAGGCTTCGCTTTCTTCCTCGGCCCTTGCTTCTGCCTCTCTCGCTTCTTCCCCTCCCATTTCGTTGGCTGCGCCCCCTGTTCCTGCTATGGAGGTTTCTTTGGCCCCCGCTTCCCTCTCGGTTGCTGCCTTTCCTGAGGTGCGCTCCCCTCTTTCTACTCCTCCTCTTCCTGATGCTGTCCTTGACTGGTCCTCTCGGTTGTCTCCTCTTCCTCTTCCTCTTCCTCTGGACCTCGCCCGTCCACCTCTGGTCTGTTCTCCCACTTCCTTCCCTCCGTCTTTGCTCAGTTTACCCATGCCCCCTAACCCAGACTTTGCTGACCCAGATCCCGACCCCAATCTTCTTTAACGTGCTATGTTCCTCTTTCGCCTTTGTTTCTTCCCCCTGTTTCACCCCCCACCCCCCTGTCGCCCATTTGTCAAGGGCCAAGAGGTTGACCTGAAGGTGGCCTTGTAGCTGACCCCCGTGATACCTTTGCGTCCCCACTCAACTCTCCCCACTCAGCGAGAACTCAGAAAACAACTCAGAAAACAGCGAGTAACGGTGAGGGGGGAGACATCAGAGTGGCGAGATGTCACCAGCGGAGTCCCACAGGGCTCAGTACTTGGACTCATCCTGTTTCAAATATATGTAAATGATCTTCCGGAGGGTATAGACTCCTTCCTCTCAATGTTTGCTGATGATGCAAAAATTATGAGAAGAATCAAGACGGATGAAGATAGACAGAGACTACAGGATGACCTGGATAAACTGGAGGAATGGTCTAAAAAATGGCTGCTAAAATTCAACTCAGGAAAGTGTAAGGTGATGAAATTAGGCGATGGGAGCAGGAGGCTGAACACAAGGTATCATCTGGGAGGTGAAATCCTGCAAGAGTCAAATAGAGAGAAAATTTGGGGGTTGATATCACACCGAACCTGTCTCCAGAGGCCCAACCAAAAGAATATCATCAGCGGCATATGCTAGACTGGCCAACATAAGAACTGCCTTTAGAAACTTGTGTAAGGAATCTTTCAGAACCCTGTATACCATTTAAGTAAGACCAATCCTGGATTATGTAGCTCCAGCCTGGAGTCCATACCTAGTTAAACACAAGACAAAGATAGAGAAGATTCAACAGTATGCCACGAGGCTCGTCCCGGAACTGAGGGGAATGAGCTACGAGGAAAGGCTAAAGGAGCTGAACCTCACATCCCTGGAAAACAGAAGAGTAAGGGGAGACATGATAACTACCTACAAAATTCTCAGGGGAATTGATAGGGTAGACAAAGACAAACTCTTCAGCACGGGTGGAACACGAACAAGTGGACACAGGTGGAAACTTAGTACCCAGATGAGCCACAGAGACGTTAGAAAGAATTTTTTCAGTGTCAGAGTAGTTAATAAATGGAATGTTTTAGGCAGTGATGTGGTGGAGGGACTCCATACACAGTTTCATATGTAGATATGATAGAGCCCAGTAGGCTCAGGAATCTGTACACCAGTTGATTGACAGTTGGGAGGTGGGACCAAAGAGCCAAAGCTCAACCCCCGCAAGCACAATTAGGCAAATTAGGTAAGTACTCAGATTTCCCTCTCCATCCTCCTCTCAATTCCCTCTCTTCCCCTCTCACCGGTTCCTTCTCCATACCAGGCGAGTCAAATGTCCCTACTCTTTATCTTGGAGGAGACAGGCTTGAACATAATTTATCAGTTGTAAACATTGCTTGGAGGTGCACTACAGTGGCACCTTGTCCCCTTCGCATAGCTGGATAGAGCTGACTCAATCTTCAAGAATTCATGTATCCTTCTACGGCAGATCACGGAGGGTGATTGGCGGTAGATAAGTGCCAAGTCCTTATTGGCCGTAGAGACGCTTTGACCTCAGGCCTAGTGTAAAATGGTTGGCCATTGCCAAAATAAAGGGTGGAACCCTGGGGCTCGATTAGATGGTGGGAGGAGCAATCCTTTCCACCGATAAGCTGGTAAAACAAAATTTCAGTAGTGTGTCTTGGGAGTGTGTTGGCGATAGGGGACTCAAGCCCGCATCCAAGGGGCTGAGGGCAGCCATCAACATCTTGGCCTCAGTGCGGTTTTAAGGTATTGTGCACTTGATTTCATGTCCTCAGTAGATATCCATTGTGCCTCTAGGGAAATAGAATAGGGTATAGGTTCAAATTGTCTTAATTTACATGTTTCATAAAATAAATTGTATAACTTGTCCTGTGGTATTCACTTAACTCCCCTTTGATATATTTCTCTCCTTTGTCATTTTTATGTGTTGAATTGGAAACCCCCCATGTTCTCTTCCATTTAATAGATATTAAAGTTGCGCTGGGGTATTGAGTGAAGAGAGTAAGAATATTACAACTGGGGTAGCGTTCAGAGTTAATACAAGAGTTCAGGGTCATTACATCTCCCCCCCCCTCCCCCAGCTGTTGCTGGGGCTCTTACCTCTTCTGCTCTCTTGTTTCATTCTGATGTTCCCTTTGTCCCCTTGCTTTTTCCTTTGCCTCTCCATTGTTCTGCTGTTCGTATCTTTGTGGGGAAATGGTACACCATTTGTTCCATTTATCTCCCCCCGAGTATCCCACTTTCTCTTCCTGATTTGAAACACCTCCTGGACTCCATGCCGGAGCCTGTGCTCCTGCTGGGTGATTTCAATTGTCGTCATTCTCTTTGGGGTGATGTTCTGACGAACATTCGGGGTCGCCTTCTTGAGTTGTTTATCCTCTCTTCTTCCCTGTCACTTCTGAATTCTGGTGAGCCCACACATTAGGACTCTCGGACTCGCACCCTTTCATGTCTTGATCTTTCTCTTTGCTCGTCTTCTCTTTATTTAGATTTCACGTGACAGGTTCTTGATGACCTCCATGGCATTTCCCCATCCTTATTACCTTTTTCTATCTTCACCCTCCCCTCTCCTTCCCTAGGTTGCACTTTTGCTAAAGCGGACTTCAACCTATTTACCCTCAGTGCTGCTCTCTCTGACCTCTCCCTCGCTCTCTCCTCGTTTTTCATGAGACTGTCTTCGACGCTGCCCTCCGCTCTATTCCTCGCTCTTCCACTCGGGGTCCACGGAAGTGTATTCCCTGGTGGAATGCGGACTGTGCTCGGGCTGTCCTCTGTAATCGTGCATCCTGGAAAAGATACCGCCGTCGGCAGACAACCGATTCGTTTCTTTTCTTTTGGAAGGCAAGTGCGGTGGCCCGTAAGGCCATCCGTATAGCTAAACGTGAATGTTGGGCATCTTATATCTCCACCATTACGACCGAAACTCCTCTGCCACAGATCTGAAAGCGTATCCGCAAGATAGCGGGCAAGTTCATTCCTGATGTTTTGCCGGTCCTTTACGTCCGTGGTACTCTTGTGGCGAACTCGTTGCAGGTCGCTACCGAACTGGGTTCCCACTTTTCTTCTCTTAGCACTGGTCTTCATCTTCCCCAATCTTTCCTTCTTCGTAAACCTGTCCTTGAATCTCGTCCTTTAGATTTCTGCACTCGTCTTCGGCTTCCCTATAACGATCCCTTCTCTCTCTCTGAACTTCGTTCTGGCTTTGGCCCTCTGCGGTTCTACGGCGGTGGGCTCCGATGGCATTCATTATGAGATGCTTCACCATATCCCTCCATGTACGTCTTGGTATTTACTGAGTCTGTATAATCGGATCTGGGAGCCGTCGTCAGTTCCTGAGGACTGACTCGGTGGCGTTGTCCTCCCTGTTTGCAAACCAGGGACTCTGGGAACATCCCCTAAGGACTTTCGCCCTATTGCCCTCACACGTTGTGTCTGCAAACTCTTTGAACGTATGGTTAACGTTCGTCTGATGTGGTTCCTGGAACACCATCACCTCCTCTCCCCTTCTCAATTTGGTTTCTGCAAGCGCCACAGCACAACAGATGTTCTGGTGAACTTGGAGGTCTATATTCGTACTGCTTTTGCTGCAAAGACCTCCGTTCTTGCTGTCCTTTTTGACCTGGACAAGGCTTACGACACCACCTGGCAATATCATATTCTATCCCAGGTTCATTCTTTTGGCCTTCGTGGTTGCCTCCCTCTCTTTCTCCACAGCTTCCTCTCTCGTCATTCCTTTCGGGTGCGCCTTGGTACAGCTCTCTCTGCCTCTTTTCAGCAATACGAAGGTGTGCCCCAGGGTAGTGTTCTGAGCACTACTCTTTTTTCCGGGGTCCTCAATGGTCTTCTTTCCTCTCTTCCTTCAGGCGTCTTCTCTGCTCTCTATGTCCATGATCTTAGCCTTTTCTGTCATGGTGATGGTTTGCATATCCTTCAGCGCCGGCTTCAACTTGCGATTGATGTCGTGTTGTCTTGGGCCACTAATCATGGCTTCAAGTTCTCTACTACTAAGACTTGTGCCATGACTTTTACTCGGAAACGGGTCGTTCTTCGTCCCTCTTTGACACTTTATGGTCGACCCCTTGAGTACAAAGATTCTGGAAAGCTTTTGGAGTTATTCTTTGACACTCGTTTGTCTTGGTCTCCCCATATCTCTTACCTCCGTGTTGAGTGCTCTAAGGCCCTTACCCTCCTTCGGGTATTGTCCCATACTTCTTGGGGAGCGGATAGGCGCACTCTCCTCCTTTTACATTCCTCTTTCGTCCTGTCTAAGCTCGATTATGGTTGCCCTGCTTACTCGTCTGCTTCTCCTTCTACTCTTCGCCGTCTTGATGCTTTGCACCATACTGGGTTGCGCCTCAGTTCTGGTGCCTTTCGTTCGACTCCCGTCCTCAGCTTGTATGTTGACACTGGCTTCCTATCTCTCCAGGACCGCCGTGATCGCTACTGTCTTCGCTATCTTGCGCAGTCCTTGCAACATCCTTCCTCTCGCCTCTGTCGTGCTATAACTTTTACACCTCCTGCGGTTCTTGCTCCTCTTCACCACCTCCCTCTTTCTGTTCGGTTATCTCGCTTACAGGATTCTCTTTCCGTTCATATTTCTAATATGTCTCCTCGTGTTGTTCCCTCTTTGCCCCCATCGAGAGTCCTTCTTCCGTAGTTTTGTACATCCTTGACCAGCATCACTAAAGGTTTTACCCCTCCTACGGTTCTAAAACACCTTTTCCTTGAGCACTTTTTTTCTCACTCCCACTCCGTTTCCGTCTTCACCGATGGGTCTACGTCTGCGGACAGTGTTGGCTACTCTGTTGTTTTTCCTGATCGCACTTGTGTGTCGCTTACCTCCGGAGACTAGCATCTTCACAGCGGAGCTTTATGCTATTCTCTATGCTCTTCATCTCCTGCTTTTTCGTTGTCAATCTTCCTTTGTAGTTGTTGTTGACTCTCGTAGTGCCCTCATGGCTCTCACATCCTTTAATCCGGTTCATTCAGTAGTTGTTGAGATCCAGTATTGTCTGTTTCTTGTTCACAGTAAATTTAAGTCGGTTGAGTTTTGTTGGGTTCCCAGCCATATTGGTGTGTCTTTAAATGAGCGTGTGGATGCTGCCGCCAGGGAAGCTGTCCGCTCTTGTCCCATCTCTTGTAAAGGTATTCCTTATTCCGACTTTTACCCGGTTATCCATTCCTCCATCCTTACCCGTTGGCAGGCTTGTTGGTCACCTGTTACTGGTAACAAACTACGTACTCTTAAATATTGTGTTTCCTCGTGGCCGTCCTACTACCACTGTAACCGACGATGGGAAATGGCTCTGACGAGGTTGCGTATTGGCCATACTCGCTTAACTCATGGTCACTTGATGGAACGCCGCCCTGCTCCTTATTGTCCTAATTGCATTTTCCCTCTTACGGTCGTGCATATACTTCTTGAATGTCTTGACTTCCAGGACGAGCATGTGTCTTGCTTTCCGACCGCCCCTCGAGGTTGCCTGTCCCTCGATAGAATTCTTGGTGACTCGGTTACTTTTGATATCGTTCGCCTTATGCACTTTTCTTCTCGTATTGGCATCCTTGGTGATATTTAGCGCCCTCTTATTATTCCGCACATTTGATGATGCTACATAGCCTTCCTGGTTTGGTGCCTTCTTTTGATAATTACTTACTTACTTGTGACTGTTTCCTGTTTCACAATCACTAGGGGGAATTACCCAGTAAGGATCTGAACCAGCTGGTGGCGATGGTCTTTTTAATTCCCTGGTGAATTTCTTGGTACTGAGGTACAAAGTTCTCTTGTAGTGATATCTCAGCGATAAAACGTCCATGGTCGGGAGGACAATACTGTTGATATAATCTACTGATATAATAATTTACAATACAAATCTCACCTTGGATTTTTTTAATGTTCCAAATACATAATTTGTCCTTACGAGGAAGCCATATACTAAAGACATTTTATTGTTTTTCTTTGTTTTTAAGTATTGCCTACAAGAAAGATCAATAAGGTCGCTCTAATTTATTTATACATTTTTTTTAGATGTATAAAAGAATTCTTACATTCTTGTACAGCCACTAGTACGCGTGGCGTTTCGGGCAAGTCCTTAATCCTATGGTCCCTAGAATATGACCCGCACGAAGAATCTTTTTTACAACCAGGTACCCATTTTACTGTTGAGTTAAACAGAGGCTACAGTTAAGGATTTGCGCCCAGTAAATCCTCCCCGGCTAGGATACGAACCCATGACAAAGCGCTCGAGGAACGCCAGGCGAACGTCTTACCACTACACCACGGAGACTGCTAGGTATTTTTTTTCAGGAAGGTTGGTTACTGGTGTTCCCCTTCATTGTTCACAGGTGTTTTGAGCTTTTTCTGACCTTTACTGGTGGTTGTAGCGCTGGTGAGTGTTGAAGCTCCAGTGGTGGCGAAGGGTGCAATTATTGTCGTGACTGGGATGTGTGTGACCTTATTTTCTTGCTTGTTGGAGTACCATCCAATCCCTCTGCTGCACATTTGAAATCCTCTCTCTTCTGGATCTTTAACCATATTTGGCTTTTCTGCATAGTAGTTATCCTGTTTTCACCTTTCATCACTCTGTAGTATCTGTGCCTCTCACTAAACATCTGCACAATATAGATCAAAACATTTCCTTTCATATAGTTTCAACTTTCAACTGTCTGAGTGGAAGTATGAATACGTTATTCCAAAGTATTTACTCTCATGCACTACAGACCTTCTTGTGATGTTGGTATCTGGATTATATTCCATTGATATTTTTACTTTCTCTACATTCTACCAAAGCGTAGTTTCAAGGATGTTAAATTTTTCGGTCTGTCTCTCTCTGGTCTATTTTACGTTGTCTTATTAACTTGACGGCTTGATTTGTTTATTACATATTATGTTTTGATCTTATATAAATCTGTGTTACTTCTGTCCAGTCGTATTATATATAAACTTTCCTGTTGCTGGTCTTGTACTTCTATAACATTTGTTACCTCTTCTGTTTTACTCTTCACATTTCAAACGGTTTTTCTGTAAATATTATTATATTTATATACAGCATAAATAGTACTCACCTAGTTGTACTCACAACTGCAAGTTGTGAGTACACCTGCGAGTTGTACTCACTTAGTTGTACTTGGGTAGGTTGAGCTTTGGCTCTTTGGTTACGCCTCTCAACTTTCAATCAACTGGTGTACAGATTCTTGAGCTTGTTAGGCTCTATCAAATCTACATTTGAAACTGTGTATGGAGTCTGCCTCCACCACATCACTTCTTAATACATTCCATTTGTTAACTACTCTGACACTTAAAAAAAATCTAATGTCTCTGGCTCATTTAGGTACTTAGTTTCCACCAGTGTCGCTTTGTGCGTGTTCCACCCGTGCTAAAGCGTTTGTCTTTGTCAACCCTGTCATGTCCCCTGAGAATTTTGAAGATGGTGATCATGTGTCCCCTTACTCCTTTGTCTTCCAAGAACGTGAGGTTTAGCTCCCGTAGCCTTTTCTCATAGCTCAAACCACTCATTTCCTGGGCTAGTCTGGTGGCATACCTCTGAATCATCTTTAACTTTGTCTTGTGTTTAGTGTGAGGTTCTCCATGGAGGTCAGTTTACGGCTGTGATGTCGGTCATCTAGTAGTAGACATATGAGAGTAATCCAAAGAGTTGTCTTTATTGCACATCCATTGAAAATGACTGTAATGACACTATTGTTAAAAGGAACAAATTCACAAGGGCCGTGATGAAGGTTCGAACTTACGCCTGGGATGATCCCAGACGCTATTGTGATTTCTGGGTGTATTATAGTAAGGGCGAAGAGGTTGAACAGCTTATTGGCAAAGCCCGAGTGCATGGGGGGAATTGTGTAAAACCCTGGTTTGTGTCTCGGAGAGGCTTCAGGATCCGTGTGAAGTCAGTGGAACTCCTGGTTGCAATTATTTTACCATGTCGTGGCCTAGTCGACTAAGGCAGCGCCTGGGATCATCCCGGACGTAAATTCGAACCCTCATCAAGGCCCTTGTGGATTTGTTCATTTGATGCATCACGCTATTGTAATATCTGTGTGTACACTATTTTTATTACTCAATTACACTCTTGAAAAGTTCAAGCTGTTTTCACTCCTTGAACGTGCCATGGTCTGCATGAGACGTTTAAAGGCTTCTGTACAGTCTCTCGAGGCTCTCCTGTAGAGTTGTTTACAGAGAAGAAGGTTATCGTGCACTCATGGGACGGTTGGAATACATTTACTACAGATTAGTGCCTAACCTGAATTCCCTTGTATATTCTTGTTGCATACTGATATATATGAATAACTTGGGTTTTCCAAACTCAACGTCATTGTCTGAATTTTGGTCACGCTCTAAGAGAATGAATGAACCCGAGCAAAGAAGTTTTATATACTGGAATTAAGAGGCAGAAAGTCACTAAACGGTCCAGCAGCCAACGAGCCAGGCCGGGGGGGAGGGAGCAGGAGGACGGACCTGGGACATAATCAACAAAATTAACAATTAGCCCATAGCGTAGCGCGCAATTGATCTTCACAATTAACAAATTAACAAAGTTATTTGTATTTCATTTTCATGCAGAGATTGGCAGAAATTCTGGTTATGGATGTAAATAACCCTAAATTATTTTTGCCATTTTGGTTATTTTATGAGGGAAGCAAAACCGGGCATTAGGAAGAAAATGATCAGCTGAGAGTTGTGTACTTCTCAGCTTCCTGTCAGATTATATTTCTGTAATTGGACGACACTTTCCAGGAGTTTGGCACGACTGGTCGACGACACAGCGACGACCACGTCATTCAGCACGTCTTCACCAGCAAACTATCCGCTTGTGTGTGTGTGTGCACTTACCTAGTTGTACTCACCTAGTTCTGCTTGCGGGGTTGAGCTCAGGCTTTCTGGTCCCGCCTCTCAACTGTCAATCAACTGGTGTACAGGTTCCAGAGCCTATTGGGCTCTATCATATCTACACATGAAAATTGTGTATGGAGTCAGCCTCCACACATCATTTCCTAATGCATTCCTTTTGTCTACTACCCTGACAATGAACAAATTCTTTCTAATGTTTCTATGGCTCATTTGGGCACTCAATTCCACCTGTGTCCCTATGCGTGTGTCCCCCTTGTGTTAAATAGTCTGTCTTTATTACCCTATCATTCCTCTGAGAATCTTATATGTGGTGATCATGTCCCCCCTAACTCTTTTGTCTCCCAGTGACGCGATGTTTAGTTCCCTTAGTCTCTCCTCATAGCTCATACTCTTCAGTTCGGGATACTAGTCTGGGGGCAAACGTTTGAACATTTTCCAGTTTAGTCTTATGCTTGACTAGATATGGACTCCATGCTGGAGCCGCATACTCCAGGATTGGTCTGACTTATGTGCTATACAAAGTTCTTAAAGATTTCTTACACGAGTTTCTATAGGCCGTTCTTATGTTAGTCAACCTGGCATATACCGCTGATGTTATTCTATTGATATGGGCTTCAGGAGACAGGTCTGGCGTGATATCAATCCCCAGGTCTTTCTCTCTCTCTGACTCTTGAAGTGTTTCATCTCTCAAATGATACATTGTATCTGGTCTCCTGCTCCCTAGACCTATCTTCATTACATTACATTTGCTTGGGTTAAACTCTAACAACCATTTGTTCGACCATTCCTGCAGCTTGTCCAGGTCTTCTTGAAGCCTCAAGCTGTCCTCCTCTGTCTTAATCCTTCTCATAATTTTGGCGTCGCCAGCAAACATTGAGAGGAATGAGTCTATACCCTCTGGGAGATCATTTACGTATATCAGAAACAGGTTAGGTCCGAGTACAGAGCCCCGTGGGACTCCACTGGTGACTTCACGCAAATCTGAGGTCTCACCCCTCACTGTAACGATCTGGTTCCTACTGCTTGGGTAAGCCCTTATCCACAGGAGCACCCTACCAGTTACTGCTGCCTGTTTCTCCAGCTTATGCATCAGCCTCTTATGGGGTACTGTGTCAAAGGCTTTCCGACAGTCCAAAGAAATGCAGTCCGCTTATCCCTTTTTTTCTTGCTTAATCTTTGTCACCTGATCGTAGAATTCTATTAAACCTGTTTGGCAAGATTTACCCTCCCTGAACCCAAGTTGATGGGTGGTCACGAAGTCCCTTCTCTCCAGATGTGTTACTAGATTAATAACTTAGATAAGATGTTAATAGATTTTTCTAACAATCTTCTCCATCACCTTGCATGGTATACAAGTTAAGGACACTTGCCGGTAGTTCAGTTCCTCCAGTCTGTCACCTTTTTTGTATATTGGGACTACATTAGCAGTCTTCATATTTCTGGTAGGTCTCCCGTCTCCGGTGACCTATTATACACTATAGTGAGTGGCAAGCAAAGTGCTCCTGCACACTTTTTCAATACCGTGGAGAGATTTCGTCCGGCTAACAGCCTTTCTCACGTCCAGATCCAACAGATGCATCTTGAACTTATCTCTTGTAATTTCGAACCCCCAAGGCCGCCTGGTTTACTGCCACCTCTCCTAGCGCAGTGACCTCTCCTTATTCTATTGTGACCACCTGGAACCTCTTGCTGAGTTTTTTCACACACCTCTTTGTCAATCTCTGTGTACCTGTCCTTCCCTTCTAAGTTTCATCACCTGTTCTGACTTATGTGTTTCTATCTGTGTGTAAAACATCTTTTCTATCTGTTGTGTAAAACATCTTTTTCTATCTGTTGTGTCAAACATCTTTTCTATCTGTTGTGTAAAACAACAGTGTGACTATCTGTTGTTTTCCTCCGATGTGACTGCGTACTACCTTTGTTCGGTCTTGGGCTTAGCTACATCATTTTCATTTTTGTTCTCAGCTGCTCTTCTCACACAAACATTTCCTGGTTCCTGGTTCTCTGTTTATCTTTCTCTACTTTCTGTGTTGTGTGTTATTATGGAGTTCCTCCACACCCTTTTGTTCAGTTCCTTGCTTTCATATATGCCCAATTAAACCACAGATTCTTCTTTTGCTTCTCGGTTTTTTCCTGCGGGCGGGATAACCCTGTGTTTGTGTGTATGTCTGTGTACTCACCTATTTGTGCTTGCAGGATCGAGCATTGACTTTTGGATCCGCCTTCTAGCCATCGGTTGTTTACAGCAATGACTCCTGCCCCATTTCCCTATCATACCTAATTTTAAAATTATGAACATAGTTTGCTTCCACAACCTGTTCCCCAAGTGCATTCCATTTTTCCAATACTCTAGCCCTAAAAGAAAACTTCCTAACANCGGAGGTGCTACAATGTCAGCGTTGGGGCCACACTGCAGCGCGCTGCACCTCCAGGACCCACCAATGTGCGGTGTGTGCTGGTGATCATGATTCTAAGGAGTGCTTTGCCTCTACCACGCCGGGCACACTGTGGCAACTAGATGCGTTAATTGTCTTACTCCTGGCGTGATGGCAACTCACCAGAGCTGCCCAACTGCTACTAGTTGCCCCCTACAAGCAGTGCACCGCTCTACAAGGCGCCACGTCATGATGATGGAGTGTCACCATCAGTGGAAAGTTGTTCTAAGCCATCAACTACGGTGGGCCACAGCTGGCACTCTGACTCCCCGCTCGCCCCTGACTCACTCTGGACAACGAAAACAGCGGCGAGCATCTTTGCCCACTCATATTGGCACCGGGTGCCACAGTACTCAGTTGCCAGATGTGGCTCCACCCCGGCCGGCGGGGTGGTAGTCTCCATCCCCTCCACTGGAGGAGGGGCCGCCACCAGCTCGGCCTCCCCTCCCCACTCACAGTCACCCCCAGGGTGGGGAGGTAGCAGTGAAGGGGCGGGCATTTAAATGCTCAGCGGAGCGGCAACTTCATTACATTACTTCATTACACACCCTTACATTACACGCCCTTACATTACATTACACACATCGTGTGTAATGAAGTAAGGGCGAAGAGGTAGAACAGTCTATTGACATAGCTTGGTGCATAGGGGAATTGCGTAAAACCTGGTTTGTGTCTCAGAGAGACTGCAGAAACCGTTGGTCAATCAGGATGATTTTGCGGTTGCAATTCTTTTAACCATGTCGTAGCTCAGTCGATTAAGGGAGCGTCTGGGCTCCTCTCGGACGTAGGTTCGAATCCTCGTCACGGCCCTTGTGGATTTGATCTTTTGTCATATACCACTTTCCTAGATCTTAAGCCAGCCTTTGACATTGCTAACCCACACGTCATTCTGAGCAAACTTGCTAAAATGCTAAAATGAATGTTGGAGGATGGCTTCTACGGTGGATAAGAGGCTATCTATCCAACAGGAAGTCATCTGTACTGTTCCAAGGGCATAGGACTGTAACGAGAGATTTTGATCTTGGCACTCCACAGGGAGGTGTCCTCATTCCTACTCTGATCAATGTGTTAATCAATGCACTTTTAAACTTAGTAACTAGATGGCCCAGCGAACACATCATTAGCTATGCGGATGATATACTGATCCGCACCAATGGGTATACCATCACCCAAAATGTTCTGAACTCTGTATTGCACACATGTCAGGAACTAGGCTTAGTCATCTCAGAAGAGAAACAAAGATTCTGAACCGACGCCCACCCAGACGGGGTGGGGCCGTTCGCAAATGCTTGCATGATGGCTCTCTGCTCGACTATGTAACAGGTACAAATACCTTGGTCTTGAGGTACTACTGTAACGCACTGTTGTAGCCAGACTGAGTCGCCAATGTAAAGCAAGGCTCCGTGCTCTCAAGGCTGTGGCAGGCTACCATCTAAGCTATTGTGCAAATGTGAATTGGCAAAATGATGTATCTCTCATATATTAGGTCTCTGATTGATTATGATGCACCCATGCTTGCTCTAGTGCCTGAGAGAATGCTTGGAAGGCTGGAAAAGATGCAAAACGAAGCCACGAGGCCCCTGGCTCGTGGCTCCTCGGATCCTCGGATGCCCCTGTACAACTAAATTACTAAACATGAGGAAGAAACTGAATATTTCATGTATAAGTGATCTTATCACTGAAACTAATGCTTTAATTGGTATCAAGATGCTTAGGCTAACCCACCCTAATTCCTGCACTGAAGCCCTCCAAGCCTTCTTCCTTGAAGTCAGCATCCCTCCAAATGGATTTCCAAAACTGCAACTGTGCTCAGAGTGTATAATTTTCATCACCTCTACCAAGAGAGACAACAACGACACTTTCCTGCCCCATGGGAGATCACACCTTTCCACATTACTGTCCCTCCTTTCCCGCCCAAGAAGCTGATTATGAACAGTCCTTGCTTCGGTAAGAAGCAAAGTTCAATGCCTTAAGCCATATTGATGCTTTAGTTAAAGAGCGCTCCCTTTCCCAGATTATTTACACTGATGGATCCTTGCATCAGTCCTATGGTGCAGCTGGAAGTGCAGTTGTTGTGACACAGAGAGATGGTTCCTTCTCCCATGAGTGTGGAGCGCATCTAAGTAACTGGGCCTCCACTCTTCAACAGAATTGGTTGCCATAATCCTTACACTCGAGCGCGTATATGAATCCAAAGTTGACACGCTAATTTTAAATGACTCCTTGTCATCCTTGACTGCCCTCAGCTTCCCAAGGCATAACTGTGACGTGCTTATCTCTGAAGCTAGACACAGATATAATGAAATAATCAATGTTGGAGTCAGTGTCTGTCTCCTGTGGATTCCTTCCCATATGGTCTCCGATGCATGATAAACTGATGAGTTGGCAAAGACTTGCTCGTAAAGAGGGAATTGATTACCAACTTGAACTGCCTTTGAGCAGCCTGAGGGCAGTAATATTCCGGGAACATCAACTAAATTTCGGATACTTGAAGCAAAGTGAAATTCACACCAGTTCCTCCATCTATCATTATTCTATTATGCAGGAAGTACCGCACGTCTATCGGTCATCCAATAAGGATAGCAGACTTCTAGATATTATCACTGCTAGGCTTAGGCTCGGCTACAAATACCTCTGGGAGTTTGTAACATCTGCTGATGTAGATTTGACTAAATGTAAACTCTGTTAGCAGAACTATTCGCATACTTTGCGTCATTATATACTGGAATGTGAAAAAATCGCGGAATTCAGAGATAAAACCATGAGTGGTGTCCAAGAAATGCGTAAGTACTTCATTCATAATGATGTGCTGCCCGAAATCTTAGCGAAGTATCCAATTTTGCTTACTGTAAGTAATGCATGCACATGACTGGAAAGCTGCCGCCCAGTCGGGTGGGCGTGGAGCAAGACTAGTAACTGTGTGACTCACCATAGATGTAAAGTGCCTTGTATAGTGACTGTTGTGAGCTTGTTGAATCACTTGTGATACAAAAGATTATTGATGTTTGTATTTTGTATAGGTGATTAAATATGTTTCGTGTATGTATATAATATATAATATATATATATCTATATATTATATATTATATCTATAATATATATATATATATGATATATATTATATATATATATATATATATATATATATTATATATTATATATTATATATATATATATATATATATATATATATATATATATATATATATATACATACACGTACATATTTAATCACCTATACAAATACAAACATCAATAATCTTTTGTATCACAAGTGATTCAACAAGAAGCTCACAACAGTCACTATACAAGGCACTTTACATCTATGGTGAGTCACACAGTTACTAGTCTTGCTCCACGCCCACCCGACTGGGCGGCAGCTTTCCAGTCATGTGCATGCATTACTTACAGTAAGCAAAATTTGGATACTTCGCTAAGATTTCGGGCAGCACATCATTATGAATGAAGTACTTACGCATTTCTTGGACACCACTCATGGTTTTATCTCTGAATTCCGCGATTTTTTCACATTCCAGTATATAATGACGCAAAGTATGCGAATAGTTCTGCTAACAGAGTTTACATTTAGTCAAATCTACATCAGCAGATGTTACAAACTCCCAGAGGTATTTGTAGCCGAGCCTAAGCCTAGCAGTGATAATATCTAGAAGTCTGCTATCCTTATTGGATGACCGATAGACGTGCGGTACTTCCTGCATAATAGAATAATGATAGATGGAGGAACTGGTGTGAATTTCACTTTGCTTCAAGTATCCGAAATTTAGTTGATGTTCCCGGAATATTACTGCCCTCAGGCTGCTCAAAGGCAGTTCAAGTTGGTAATCAATTCCCTCTTTACGAGCAAGTCTTTGCCAACTCATCAGTTTTATCATGCATTCGGAGACCAATATGGGAAGGAATCCACAGGAGACAGACACTGACTCCAACATTGATTATTTCATTATATCTGTGTCTAACTTCAGAGATAAGCACGTCACAGTTATGCCTTGGGAAGCTGAGGGCAGTCAAGGATGACAAGGAGTCATTTAAAATTAGCGTGTCAACTTTGGATTCATATACGCGCTCGAGTGTAAGGATTATGGCAACCAATTCTGTTTGAAGAGTGGAGGCCCAGTTACTTAGATGCGCTCCACACTCATGGGAGAAGGAACCATCTCTCTCTGTCACAACAACTGCACTTCCAGCTGCACCATAGGACTGATGCAAGGATCCATCAGTGTAAATAATCTGGGAAAGGGAGCGCTCTTTAACTAAAGCATCAATATGGCTTAAGGCATTGAACTTTGCTTCTTGCCGAAGCAAGGCTAGTTCATTAATCAGCTTCTAGGGCGGGAAAGGAGGGACAGTAATGTGGAAAGGTGTGATCTCCCATGGGGCAGGAAAGTGTCGTTGTTGTCTCTCTTGGTAGAGGTGATGAAAATTATACATTCTGAGCACAGTTGCAGTTTTGGAAATCCATTTGGAGGGATGCTGACCTTCAAGGAAGAAGGCTTGGAGGGCTTCAGTGCAGGAATTAGGGTGGGTTAGCCTAAGCATCTTGATACCAATTAAAGCATTAGTTTCAGTGATAAGATCACTTATACATGAAATATTCAGTTTCTTCCTCATGTTTAGTAATTTAGTTGTACAGGGGCATCCGAGGATCCGAGGAGCCACGAGCCAGGGGCCTCGTGGCTTCGTTTTGCATCTTTTCCAGCCTTCCAAGCATTCTCTCAGGCACTAGAGCAAGCATGGGTGCATCATAATCAATCAGAGACCTAATATATGAGAGATACATCATTTTGCCAATTCTCACATTTGCACAATAGCTTAGATGGTAGCCTGCCACAGCCTTGAGAGCACGGAGCCTTGCTTTACATTGGCGACTCAGTCTGGCTACAACACTGCGTTACAGTAGTACCTCAAGACCAAGGTATTTGTACCTGTTACATAGTCGAGCAGAGAGCCATCATGCAACTGCATTTTGCGAACGGCCCCACCCCGTCTGGGTGGGCGTCGGTTCAGAATCTTTGTTTTCTCTTCTGAGATGACTAAGCCTAGTTCCTGACATGTGTGCAATACAGAGTTCAGAACATTTTGGGTGATGGTATACCCATTGGTGCGGATCAGTATATCATCCGCATAGCTAATGATGTGTTCGCTGGGCCATCTAGTTACTAAGTTTAAAAGTGCATTGATTAACACATTGATCAGAGTAGGACTGAGGACACCTCCCTGTGGAGTGCCAAGATCAAAATCTCTCGTTACAGTCCTATGCCCTTGGAACAGTACAGATGACTTCCTGTTGGATAGATAGCCTCTTATCCACCGTAGAAGCCATCCTCCAACATTCATTTTAGCATTTTAGCAAGTTTGCTCAGAATGACGTGTGGGTTAGCAATGTCAAAGGCTGGCTTAAGATCTAGGAAAGTGGTATATGACAAAAGATCAAATCCACAAGGGCCGCGACGAGGATTCGAACCTACGTCCGAGGGGAGCCCAGACGCTCCCTTAATCGACTGAGCTACGACATGGTTAAAAGAATTGCAACCGCAAAATCATCCTGATTGACCAACGGTTTCTGCAGTCTCTCTGAGACACAAACCAGGGTTTTACGCAATTCCCCTATGCACCAAGCTATGTCAATAGACTGTTCTACCTCTTCGCCCTTACTTCATTACACACGATGTGTGTAATGTAATGTAAGGGCGTGTAATGTAAGGGTGTGTAATGAAGTTATGTAATGAAGTTGCCGCTCCGCTGAGCATTTAAATGCCCGCCCCTTCACTGCTACCTCCCCACCCTGGGAGGTTGACTGTGAGTGGGGAGGGGAGGCCGAGCTGGTGGCGGCCCCCACCTCCAGTGGAGGGGGTGGAGACCTACCACCCCGCCGGCCGGGGTGAGCCACATCTGGCAACTGAGTACTGTGGCACCCGGTGCCCAGATGAGTGGGCAAAGATGCTCGCCGCTGTTTCGTTGTCCAGAGTGAGTCAGGGGCGAGCGGGGAGTCAGAGTGCCAGCTGTGGCCCACCGTAGTTGATGGCTTAGAACAACTTTCCACTGATGGTGACACTCCATCATCATGACGTGGCGCCTTGTAGAGCGGTGCACTGCTTGTAGGGGGCAACCTAGTAGCAGTTGGGCAGCTCTGGTGAGTTGCCATCTCGCCAGGAGTAAGACAATTAACGCATCTAGTTGCCACAGTGTGCCCGGCGTGGTAGAGGCCAAAGCACTCCTTAGAATCATGATCACCAGCACACACCGCACATTGGTGGGTCCTGGAGGTGCAGCGCGCTGCAGTGTGGCCCCAACGCTGACATTTGTAGCACCTCCGGCGTGGAGGGATATAGCAAGCCACTCTGTAAGCTCTACCCAGCGCTAGGGGCACGGAGAGCCGCTTGGGAATCTCCGTTGATGCTGTCCAGCTTGCAACAATTAGGTCATTCTTAGTGCGGTGTGGGTTTTCCACATTGTCGGACCGGAAGCACTCTGGGTCAATGCACTTGTTAACACCAAAGAAGACGATTTTCACCTTCACTGAGTCATCACAAGGTGCTGGCAACATTTTTATCCCAGCATATTCCTTTGTTAACAAGTCGTTAACAAATGCATCATCATTCGTGACAAAGACATGATTGTCTTCATCTCTCTTTATCTACATGTGTTTAGTGTGATGAGCTTTTGAGACTGCAGAAAACCACTGAAATCTATCAGCACGACCAGTGCCAGGAGGGAAAAACACACGGGTTAACTTCTCTCCCGCTGTAGTTGTCTTTTTCCCCTCTTGCTCACCACCTCTTGGAATACAGCCCCATTTTCTTCTTTGCTCTCTCCTGCCTAGAGAGAGACTTGTGTACCAGCAGCGGGTGAATCAGGAACAATCTGGGCTGCTGAATGCACATCTGGCAGCAGCATCGACTCACCTGGGACAAGGGCGGTTACCATGATTCCTTTTATCTTGTTATTTATGCAGATTATTAATATTACAGTGGTGACAAGAAAGCATGTCCATTGATGAAACTGCTCGCTGGGTAGAGAGCTGCAGATTATCATGCAGCATCACGTACATTGAACAGCCAATAGCACGTTGTTCTATCGTTAACATAGGAGGAGTGGGAGGGAATTTGGCACTATGGTCACGGGAGGGCACCAACCTCGTAAGTTGCTTTAGAATCAAGTACACCAGCACAGCTGCTTATGGTTCACCTTCACTGCGACATTTCAACCGAAGGCCAACACACTACCCTCAAACTACTCACCCTCACCAGTACTATATAGGTGTCACGTCTGTGACAAGTATAATAATGTTTTTTTTGAAAAACTATGTTTTTCATGGGATTTTTCATGAGGGAAATCTCCATACCGATTGCTTTGAAATTTTGACACAACGTTGCATTCGAATATGGGCGTGTTTTTATATATATACTATATACATGCAACACCTGTGACAGGTAAAAACATGTTTTTTTTTTGTAAAACAGCACCCTCTGTTGGAAGTAAGAGCAACACAAGAGCAAGGGAGCCGGTCGGCCGAGCGGACAGCACGCTGGATTTGTGATCCTGTGGTCCTGGGTTCGATCCAGGCGCCGGTGAGAAACAATGGGCAGAGTTTCTTTCACCCTGTGCCCCTGTTACCTAGCAGTAAAATAGGTACCTGGGTGTTAGTCAGCTGTCACAGGCTGCTTCCTGGGGGTGGAGGCCTGGTCGAGGACCGGGCCGCGGGGACACTAAAGCCCCGAAATCATCTCAAGATAACCTCAAGAAGATAACACATGCTGTAATATCCAAAAGTTCTTCCAATTGCTTTGAAATTTTGACACAACATTTCTTTCAAAAACGTGTGTGTTTTTATATACCTACTATATAGATGCCACACTTGTAACAGGTTTTTTACTGTTTTATTGTTAAAAACAAGTTAAAACCTTGTTTTTTATTATATAGCATGATCTGTTGCATGTAATAGCAACAAATAGTATACAAAATATGTTATGATTCCATTTCAATGTTTCTGATTGCAGTGATAAATTTAATTTTCATAGATGTGGATTTATTTTCATTTGATTTAATTATTTTGTGGGACATTGCATTGGAATTGAGCTGTGTTGTTTACCATACCAATTCCTTTCGTGGGTATAGTTTATTTTTTATTTTTTATTTTTTCATGGCGGTTTTTTATTGTTCTTATTTTTCAGTGAAGGGAAAATCAGATCATATGATGTTTCCCTTTTTATTATGGAACATCAGATCGTTCGAGAACACATCAGACGAAGGATGGGGAATGGTGGAAAGGATGAGGGGGACTGGAGTGGGGGATTTTTTTTTCTACCACAGACGTGGCCACCATTTACAATGCTAACCAACATATATATACGTTCTTCTGTCCTCCATGGACAGGGTTAGAGATGTGTTAAACATATAATTCAGGGTTTATTGAACAATCAACCACAGAAGGTGATTCGGTGCTTTTAAAATGCTAAGCTAACCTAAATACGCAAATACATAGATACACAGATTTACGTATGCCCTACATAAAGTGTTCGATGTGTCTTTTACATAGTGTCATTAATGCGCATTTACAAAGGTGAAATGTAATTCTGATGAGCTTCCATATATACTTTATACACATACATATACGTACACATACACACATATACGTACATATACATATATACATACATATATACACACATGCATTCACATACATTTGTCTCTTTTACTCTGACAGGGTGAGATAGCTGATAGAGAAACTAGTGTGCAATTAAGCACTTAATCACTGAAGGTGATTAAGTTGCTTTTACAAGCTCAGGTTATATAGTTACGTCACATACATACATTGTATAATTGACACATTACATGGTTAATCTTGGGTACAAGTCCAATATATCATCAAGTGTTCCAATACTAATATAGTAATTACACAGTTCAGCATACCTTAGCCCAGGAGGGCGAAAGTCAGTCAATATGGGACATTCTACAATATAATTTTCATGAGAGTGCATGTTTTCTCTTTCGCAAAGTTGACACATTGTGTACTCGACATTTGGGTTTTGAGAAAGCTGCCAGATATGCATATATCCTGGGCGTATTCTGGCCACTATAACATCACATTGCCGGGTTCTTGTTCTATTAGTCAGATATGTGAATGTCTCCTCGCAATATCTGTCATAATGTTTAATGTTTCAACTTTCCGATCTTTGTGAACTTGTTAGGTCGGTGAGATCTTCATTAGATATTGGGATGGGGGATGGTGGGGAGGACGAGGGGATGGGGGAGGGGATAATTGTGGGGACGACGAGGGGACGGGGGAGTGGGGGATGATGGGGAGGACGAAGGGAAGGGGGAAGTGGAGAATGGTGGGAAGGATAAAGGGACAGTGGAGTGGGAGATGGTGGGGAGGATGAGGGGGAACAGGTGAGTGGGTAATAGTGGGGAGGATGAGGGGACAGGGGAGTGAGGAATGGTGGGGAGCACGAGGTGACGGGGGATTGGGGGATGGTGGGGAGGGCGAGGGGACAGGGTAGGGTTGCTAGCGTTGCTGAGCCACAGCAATGCACCGGCGGATACTGCTAGTTATTAATAAAAAGCTATGGTTGTGATCAGGATAACTAAAATATATTAATTTAATTCCATTCATACAAAATGCCACACTTATACTTACACTAAAAATACACGATATCAAAATACACAGTATAAAACACATACGAATTTATACTCAATATGACATTTACACACAAAGAATGACATTTCCACACACATATGCCATTTACACAGAAAATACAACATTTGCATGCAAAATATGTCGCTTATTCACAAAACCTATTATTTACACACAAAATATGCCATTTACACACAAATATACCATTTATAGACAAAATATATCATTTACATACAAAATATGCCAGCTGCACACAAAAATATTTCTTTTATACAATTATTGCATGTACACTCAAGGTATGACATTTACTTAACTAGCATAACTACAAACAACGCATACTTAGCTCATATACATTAAATACTCAACTACATAATTCCCACAAATACACTTACCAGACATATACAATTATTACATAACTTGCACAACCAATATAACTTGCACAATCATCATACAACTCATGTAAAATACTGTCAATACATAACCTGCGCAATTAATACAGAATTTGCACAATTATAATCATTGTGATGATTGTACAAATACAATCACACCCAACTTGGTCAATCAATACACGATTTACATGATATTTTTCTAGGCATGTTTAGTATATCAATTATAATATGCTGAGTTTAACCAAAAATCATCACCAAAAAGTCAGAATATCACATATATGAATGATACACCTGACATCCTATGAACTCAATATAAAAAATACATATATTTTCCATAATTGTTTCAACATTATTAGTGCTAAACTATTCATCTAACATACGTCCATTGTTTTTAATACCTTATTAATAACCCCCTTGTTACATCCTCTCTAATCACGTCACCCATATTTATTTAAGCAAACCATCCTACAGGCTTATTGGATTTAGCCTTAGTTATGTTAGTTTAGGGCAGGTGTGGCTAGGTGTAGTCAGAAATTTCTATGATAATTTAAGCAAATTTACTATATTCTATTAAAATGCATCCTATCAGAACCCAAATTTATATAACTCTAGTAAAAATTTACTTATACTACACAAATTTAACCAAATTCTAGCAAGCAAAAGTGAAACTAACTAAATATAAGCATTCCATATCCTCACATACAAACCTATGTTACCGTGGTCCATCCATTACATGAGCTAGCTATAACTCAAACTCAAATAGGCTAATTTACATTATTTTATGAACAAGCTAGTTCATTACCCCTAAGATATTGTATATCCTACCCTACACAACCTGCCCTAGCTCATCCAAAGCTAGATTTATTAAAGTTAGCCGTATTTATGCTGTCCCACCTAAAATTTACCTAATTTGAGACAATTTCCACCAAATTTACCCCAATTTACCGAATCATAGCACAACCAAAGCCCAGTTTATCCAAGTTTGACCTATTCTATCTTAATTTAATATATATTTCCAATATCCAACATCCAGTCTTGTCATATCATACCCAATTCCAAAGATTACAGCACCCATATCCTCACATTTAACCCTATGTAGCCGCTCTCCATCACAAGAGCAAGCTAAATATAATTACCCTATAGTATAATTTTGAGGTAAGGTGGGGGAGGGGTGTAAACCTCTTAGTTATGGGTTAGGTTGAAAATTGGGTTATGGTAATTGTATAGATATAGTGAATCATATCCCTTTCTGAAAAAAACATGATGTAAAATGGAGTAAAGTCTCAGGTAGATAAGGTTAGGTAAACGGTGGATAAGTTGAACTGATGAAGAGAAAATGCCTTTTGTAACACATTTTCCATTAACCCCAAGTAATAGAGTTTTTATTTTTGGTGGTGTGCCAAACAACATTAATAAAACAAATCAAATAAAACTGCGAATCCTTTACGGTGTGGAAGTCGCAGTTAATAAACAAGAAAATAAACACTTTAAATGTTTTACTTGATCAAACCTGAACAAAAATATATTTAAATTATATAGAACATAATAATAAACCATTAGAGACAAAATCCTGAACCACTTGGCTTAACACAGACAAAGAAAAAATATATACAAGTTACTTCAAGTAATAATAATGGTGAGGGATACACTTTATTCAAAATGCTCTAAGCGTTTACCGTCACCCGTCTTATGAACATCGAGGTGAAGGAAGATACATGACCTATATGAGCACCAGAAGGGTCTCTGCTCGATGAAGCCGTTGTTGTTGTTGTTTTAGATTCAGGTACTCAGAACAAAAAGTTCCAAGTAGCATGGGCTATGGTGAGCCCGTAAGACTTCGATGAAGCCGGCGGCCAGTGCTAATATAAAGGGTGATGACGTCAGACAGGTGAAGTAGTGGGATCTGGAATAAGAAGACGGCAGAGTAATGGTCATTAACAGGTGGTGAAATGGGAGCCGGCAAGCTGCAGATGGGCGGCTCTCGTGGACGGTAGGGCGGTGGGGGGGGGGGGGGGGGATTGGAAGGATCTCTCTTCCTGTCTGGTCTCAGTCAGTGATCCGGGACTGCTGGCGCTGGAACCAATCGTATGGGGGTGTGGGGGGGGGGGGAGAGACTGGACACTACGTTTTGGAATGTATTGCTGGTGATTCTTGATGCTGAAGGGTTAGCATGCTGGTGTTGAAGACTGTAGGAAGGGGCAGAATCCAAGGCTATGCAGGGGATAACTGTAACACCAACTAGACATACAAGGCTATGCAGGGGATAACTGTAACACCAGCTAGACATACAAGGCTATGCAGGGGATAACTGTAACACCAGCTAGACATACAAGGCTATGCAGGGGATAACTGTAACACCAACTAGACATACAAGGCTATGCAGGGGATAACTGTAACACCAGCTAGACATACAAGGCTATGCAGGGGATAACTGTAACACCAACTAGACATACAAGTCGAGGCGGCACCTGTGCTCACCTTCTCACCACCGATAGTTTACTTTAGTATCTCACTAGATGTTGACACAGGCGCTTATGTGTCATATGGTCTAAAAGAGGATAAATGGAGGCGCTCAGTAGGAGGGTGGGGGGGGGGGGTAAGTGAGTGAAGCTTGGTGTCTCCTCTGTCCCCCAATGTGGGAAATATTTCCCTCATACAACATAATTACCTACATAACACATATTTTATTAGTATATAACTAAGAGGATTTGTCCTCTGTTCATAATTAATAGCTTTAACTAAAATACACAGTAGCCACATTATTAAATCTGGCACCATAATTCTGCCGGCTTCTTGCCACTTTGTTAAGTGACGATAAAGCTACTTAACTGTTGATTCTCATTATTAATGAAACTAGAAGAAATAAGAGTTAACATTTTAAAACGTCGATTTTAATATTCAAATAATGCAAATCTTATGACCTGAAATAATAGCAAATTCTGATTTGAAAATCAGTCGATAACTTCACACACAAACGTGAGTTGTGGAGGGAGAAGATCATCCTGCACGGTCAGCTGACTCGCTACGACACACGGGCTGACAAGCTCACTATCTATTGGATGATTATGCCTCTCTTAGTAAAAGAAGACCGTCCAGAAGTTAACGTTTTACGTGTTATGATCCGACACATAAATATTGCTAAGCAACATCAGGGATTTACTGTGTTTATATTATTTAGGAGGTGAATGGGCCGGTTACTGGAATGAAAACTAAACTAAATACGTGAGTGTAAAGCAAATCAACATTAATAAAATGTAAACAGTGAGAATATCACATGAACTGTGTATTCACTCTTTAACTCTACACTGTCAGCAGGTGAAGCTGAAGTTTACACGCCCTTGGGAGCATCATCACCGACCAAGAGACGAGGTCAGTCACACAGCGGCGTGAACAGAGTTGTCGGAGTTTAGATGACCATAATTAAAACCCTCCATTATGATTCATATGACCAGCTAAGACAAGTAGTATGAACTAACCTCATGCAGGTATAACAGGAATTAAATACTACTAAATTAATTAGAACACATTAAACTTGAATAATATCAAACAAATCCCATTCCTGTTCTGTCAGAATCAACACAACAAACAGCCCTCACTCTCGAATTGTGTGGAAATTAAATTTATCTATGCGATACAGTCTGCTTCAAAATACTATAATATACAGTACACATACAATAATAAATCAAATTTAGACTTAGCCAAATATTCCCAAACCCACTTACTCCTTGTCGCTCAAAATATCCCTTACCCTTGAGTACCTTGCCACTGTTACTGACACTCATCTTAATCAATTTCAGCTCAATGAGGTGACCTAGGTCAACATTGGCAACACCTGAATTCCTCTGTGCATGTGGAATCTGTAGACACCAAACACGACCCATAACGGATGAGATGTAAAGAAGTTGCACAATGCAAGCACATTGCAAGTAACACTTTACAACATGAACGTTGGGTGAGCGATCTCTCTCTCTCACACCAAAGGTCCGAAAATATTTCAGTACAAAAATATGACAATATACCAGTGATCATTAGAGCGTGGGAACATAAACAGACGTTTCTCCACAGTATACAGTTCAGTATATATATTTCACATCAACCATTACTGCCAAAAAAGTTTCTAACCAAAAAAAAATAGACACATAATGTCCACGAGAATACAAATTATTCGTACATGTTATTATTTTGGAAGGCGTGATGGCGGGGCAGGGCCGGTTGCGTGCCTGTGATGGCTTTAATACACTGAGGTAGTCCGTCACAGGACTCATGCAGCCTTAATATGAATACTGAGATTCAGGAGACACGTCCTTGGGGGAATCTCTCACTCTTTGTGGAAAAAGTTGGAGTCTTAATTACGGGTGTCTGATGTGTGATGAATGTGGAGAGGGGTTGGTGCGTGCTGTGGGTGGCCCACTCCGCCCACCACCTGCTCTCTTCACACTCTCCCGCCATCACCTGCTCTCTTCGTACACTCCCGCCCACCACCTGCTCTCTTCACACTCTCCCGCCCACCACCTGCTCTCTTCGTACTCTCCCGCCCACCACCTGCTCTCTTCACACTCTCCCGCCCACCACCTGCTCTCTTCGTACTCTCCCGCCCACCACCTGCTCTCTTCACACTCTCCCGCCCACCACCTGCTGTTCACATAACATCAGTGTTCACATTACATCAGTGTTCACATTACATCAGTGTTCACATTACATCAGCGTTCACATTACATCAGTGTTCACATTACATCAGTGTTCACATTACACCAGTGTTCACATTACATCAGTGTTCACATTACATCAGTGTTCACATTTGTTACAGTATCGACACCGTCACTGGAGTATGACATGGCCATTTCAGTGCCATCCATGGGTCTACACTCCAACTCCCCGGTATTGGATGCTACATAGCCAAAGCCATCTGGTGGTGGTGGTGTGGTATTAGTGTCTCCAGTTTCCTGCCTCTGTCAGAAGAGGCGGTCGATGATGATGACCTCTGGTGGGTGGCGTATCGAGATCAACGCCATCTAGGTTGAGGCTACAAGTTACAATTTAATTCCCAGGTGGATGGGTGTTATCCTAATGGCACCCAGTGTACTGCCCATCTAATTAATGACGTTTTATGTTCACAGAGGTGATGCAAGCATGCGATTACACTGAGGAAGGCAGTTCACCTTGGGCCGTCCAGACCTAGCAGGCCTATGACACAAGGCAGCGGGCCTAAGACACAAGGCAGCGGGCCTAAGACACAAGGCATTGGGCCTAAGACATAAGGTAGCGGACCTACTACACAAAGTAGCAGACCCATGTCACAAGGTAGCAAACCAAAAATACACACTAGCGGACATAAGACACAAGGTAGTGGATCTAAAATATCAGGAAGCGGGCCTAAGTTAAACACTAGCGGAGCTAAGACACAAGATAACACATCTAAGACACAATATAATGGACCTATGACCCAAGGTAGCGGACCAAAGACACAAAGTAGCGGACCTATGATACACACTAGCGAAGCTAAGACACAAGGTAGCGAACCTAAGGTACACACTATTGGTCCTAAGACACAAGGTAGCTGACCTTCACCCTAGCGAACCTAAGATACACGCTAGTGATCCTAAGATACACGCTAGCGATCTTAAGATACATGCCAACGAACCTTCGCTACTTACTAGCAATGCACTAGCTATGATACACGCTAGCAGTAACAAGCTAAGCTGGTTAAGAAGCTTATAGAGATTGTATTATATGGTATCATACAGGGGACACAAATCTAGGATGGGTGTTAGTGGTACTGACAACCTGAGTTTTTAGAAAAGGTTCCCCCCAAGGGCTACGGCATGGGGATTTAGTCAGATTTGCCAAACACGTTCTGTTTAACTCACTAAGGTAATTTACAAGCATTTCTGTATTAAACTGATTGTAGTATAATCAACCTTTCCTAAGCACCTATGTAAAATTTAACATCAATTGTGAATAAAGAGTTACTTAGGGAACAAGTAAAGCCGACCGAGGGTACAGGATGTTTGTGGAACTCCCCTCACCCCAACCAAGCCTTCTCACCCCCACACCTTCACCCTTCCTCTCCTCCCAGACGCCATCCATCTTTGTGGCCTGGAAGGTGCAAGATTTATCATGTGCAAGGTTATTACTTAGTTTTAAGAATAATATATATCTGAGATGGGATCATGATATACAGTAAATCTCCTATTAAAATGTAACAAGGGTTAGGGAAAAGGGGCAGAGAATTCATTTAGAATAAAAACTATTCTCTGATGAGCCTTGTGACCTCATTCCAGTTCAAAGAATATCCAAACTTGTGGAAAATACCTATCACCTTGTTTATTAACTCATTTAAATTTGTAAATTCATGGGACATTCAAATTGTGAATTAATAATTAATCCTGGTTAATGTCTATATAATTATCATCAGTTTGAATAGGATTAGCTTTGTCAATTAACCAGGATAAGTGGCTGGCAGTCAGTGAGACAGGTGGAGTAATCTTGGGTAGCTGCTGGAAGTTGGGTCAAGGACAAGGAGTCAGTGTGATTTGGGACATCTTGGGAGCAAGAACCTCTCCCCAGAGCAGGTCAATAAATATCTGGCTTGGCTTGTGTTTAATTTAATGTGCTGTTCAGAGTATACCTGCCGTTAATATTGTCCACATCTTAAGAGTCAGTGACCCCACTTAGGAATAATTTCAATTAGGGAGTTTTCAGTAAGGGAGCGTTCATCTATGTAAAATCCATTATAACTATTTGTTTCAATAAACTTGAGTGATTTATGGTGTTTAGGAATTTTCCCTCCATTTTATATTCTTTTGTTGTGCTCAAAACCCCAGGCTTTATGCTAGGCGCCTTATGCGGTCCTACAAGTAACCTCAGTTATCTAATACATCATATAATTCATTTTGTTGAGTTAATCCACACTTTAAAGTAAATCTCATCCCTCCTTTCATATAACTGGGGATCCACATTCGGGGATCTATGTCTTCTGACTGTTTCCCCCTCCCTGTCCAGCTCGTTGCTGCCATGAGGGGGGCTTGGTGGGCGGCTGCCGGAATGTGATGCTCCTTGGGGCAGTCCCCCTGTCCTTTTGTAGCCTTGTGCTCCTGCTGCTGTCCTCACGAATTTTACTGGATTACCCCCCCCCTCTTCTCCTTTCTCGTTGTTATTTCCTGCTGACCTTGTGCCTGTTTCAATCATTCTTTTGGCCTTCTTTTGTTTTGATGCCCGGGTGTTTGAGGAGGCATAATCTTGCACCCATAGAACTGTAGTACCCAACGTCTCGAGTGAGGGGAACCTTTTATTGTCAATCTCCCCTTTCGTCACTGAACCCGATCTCGACGGACTGACGGTTCTTAAGATGGCAATTGTGGGGCGTATACTCACGACGCACCCCTGTGGTGCCCTGGCTTGATCGGCGATGTCTTCTTCTTGGGTGTCCTGCCTCTAATTGTGGCTCCATGGTGGGAGTGGGGGCACATTCGTGGATGAACGTTCTTTTTTCGTATCTATGTTGATGATTGTTCCTCTTGTACCCTCTTAGGCTCGTGGGGTGGCCGACCAAGCCCCCGAGTCTGACTTTGTCTCTCTCTGGGGGTTCTCAACGCAGTCCTCAACATGGCAGCACTCGCTCGATTCCTTCCCGTTCAGATGCTTATCAAGCTTTGTTTGGTCCTGCATCGTGGGCCAAATACTTTCATCTCCTCCCTCTTGATTCTGCACCTCCTGCCGATTTCTCCCTACATAGACACCTTGTTGATTCCGTAAATGTCTCTGTCACCTTCAACCACCACCCGTTTCGGTACCCGTGTTGCTGCTCCTTCTCAGGATGCGGCCTCCCGCTTGGCTGCTTTATCCTACCTTGGCAAGACCCCTGTTCGGGTCTCCAAGAACGCTCAGTTGAATGCCAGTGTTGGCACTATTCTCCTCCCGCCCCATGTTGCGACCGGTGTTTGGAATCTATAGGACTGCCACAGTGATATTCAGCATATCCTTGAAGTCCAGGGCCATTCTGTCCTCCAGGTCGACACGTTGACTCGTCCCCCTAGTGGTCGTCGCCGTCAACCCCTTCGGGTTGTGAAGGTTACTTTTGATGGTAGGACCCTTCCGCCCTCTGTTATTCTTGCTGGTGCCAGGAGCTCCATCCAGGAGTACATTCCCTCTCCTCGGCTCTGTAACAAGTGCTGGAGGTTTGGGCATGGTGCCCCCCGCTGCTCTAGAACTGTCTCTCTCTGTCCTTTGTGTAGGGACGAAGGTCACTCTAAGTCCGAGTGCACTTCTTCCCAGGCTCGCTGCCTCAATTGCGGTGAGGCCCACCCTACCTTCTCCCGTGCGTGTATTCATTACAAGCTTGAGGCAGTCGTCCTCAACTTGAAGCACCGGGAGCGTTTATCTTTTCCTGAGGCGAGGCGCCAGGTTCGCCGGCTCCCGCCTTAGGCTAAAGTCTCTTATGCTCGCGTGATGCGCTCTTCTCTCCTCGTCCTTCCCACCTTCCTAAAACTAACAACCTTTTTCTGGGCCTTGGACCCTGATACCCCACTGCCTGTGGGAAATTCTGGCAGCTACTCTCTCTTTTAAATTGACTTTAATAAGATAAATTTTTTATCTGATTTATTTTCTTAGGTAGTAAGTAATTAAGTGAGTGAACTGTATGTACTGATTCAACTGTCTGAAATTATCTCACATAATTTTGGGGGGACAATTTGCAACTTATACTACTTTGAGATGGCTCCTTCTTAACCACAAATTGTTTACCTTATAAATATAAATATATCATACCACATATGGTGGTCTAATCTACTATTATTATGGCAATAATTAATTAATAATTATGAGTACTACTTCTACAGTAAATACAAAAGGAGGGCTTAGCTGTTCCTGTAGAAGGGCCTGCTAAAGCTGTGTAATTGTTGCATCAAAGATGGGTGTGGCCTGTGCCTCTGAGTGCCACGTAATGGCGGCAGTAGGAAGCCTACAAGGCTTGGCAGACATCTAGGTAATAATTATATATAAGGTCCCACTGTCTGCTCGCTTCTTGTTACTCCAAATTACAATTATCTGCCGAGTTCAAAGAATAATAATGTTTCTCTAAACATATAAGTACAGGTAAGACATGGAATATGAGGGTGATAAATTGGTGTAAACGTACTTGTTATGGGAGGTCTTCATGCAAATAACCGGCTACCTATCTATTTAAAATGAATGCATCAATTTAAAACAGAATACTGGCAGTCGGATACTTAATTGCTCCAGTTGTGTGGTAGAGGAATGCTGGTAGTTTCTTGGAGATAGAGTAGGTCTATC
>WNGS01164094.1:68540-80536 GCA_020271785.1 Procambarus virginalis
TGCTTAGCTAAACAACCTAGAGGGTTCAGTTCCTGAACCAATTATGTCCTCTGTAATCCTTTACAAAACCGCCCACGGGATGGGTATTAGGTGCATAATAAAGAAAGAAATTGACTATATAGTAGGTATATATAAAAACACGCCCGTATGCGAATGAAACATTGTGTCAAAATTTCAAAGCCATTGGTGAAGAACTTTCAAAGATTAGGGATTTTGAACAAACAACAATTACATTTTTATTTATATAGACTAGCTGTACCAGGCCACGTGTTGCTGTGGCTCAACAATGCATGTGCCTTGCTGAGCCACAGCAACCTTACCCTGTCTCCCAGTTCTCCCCACCATTCCCTCCTCCCCGTCCCCACGTCCTCCCAACCATTCCCCACTCCCCCTCCCCTCGCCCTCCCCCACCATTCCCCTCTCCCTCGTCTCTCTTTCCCTCCCAACCATCCCCCACTCCAGCGTACCCCTCGTGTCCCTAACCATTTCCCCACTCTACCAGTCCCCTCGTTTCCCCATTCCTCCACGCCTAGTCTCTTCATTCTCCGTCGCTAGTCTCCCTTCATCTCCCCAGTCCGCTAGTCCTCCCTTCCATTCTCCCTCCCCTATACCCTCATCCTCTCCACCATCCACCACTCCATTGTCCCTTGTCCTCCCCACTATTCACCATTCCCCTGTCCCCTTATCTCCAAAATCCCCAAATTCCGTCCCCTCGTCCTTCCAACCATTACCTTCTCCACTGTCCCCTCGTCCTCCCCACCATCCCCCAATCCCTCGTCGGATGCATTCCCAAATGATATGATGTTCCCATCAGAAAATTGGGGAAAGAAAAACCATTAAAAAAGGAAATATAAAAAAAATATAAATAAACTATATTCACAAAATGATGGTATGGTAAACAACACAGCTCAATTCCAATGCAATATCACACAAAAATATCAATCAAAATGAAAATAAATCGAAATCTATGAGAATTCAATATATCAATGAAATCAGAAATGTTGAAACGGAATTGTAACTTATTTAGTATAGCATGTGTTGCTCATACATGCAACAGATTGTACTGTTTTTCAAAAACAGCATGATTTTACCTGTCACAGGTGTGGCATCCATACTTATACTCACAAAATGAACAGTATGGTAAACAACACAGCTCAGTTCCAATGCAATGTCACACAATATATTTAAATCAAAATTAAAATAAATAAAAATCTATGAAAATTCAATTTGTCAATGCAACAGGAAACATTGAAATGGAATTGTAACATATTTACTATACAACTTATTTGATATAAGGATCAATCTGGTGTATTTGATGTAAGAGTTGCTCTTGCGTGCAATAGATGGTCCTGTTTTCTTCAAAAAGTAATATTTTTACCTGTTGCAGGTGTGGCATCTATATTTATATTTACGAAATGAACGGTATGGTTTAAAACACAGCTCAATTTGTAATGCATTGGCACACAAAATAATTACATCAAAATAAAATAAATCGAAATCAGTGAAAATTCAATTTATTAATGCAATCGAAAACATTGAAATGGAATCATAACATATTTACTATTGCGAGTGTTGTTATTACATGCAACAGATACGCTGTTTTTTTTAAAAGCATGTTTTATCCGTCATAGGTGTGGCATCGATATATTAGGTCTATAAAAATACGTGCGTATTCAAATAGAACATTGTGAAAAAAATTCAAAGCAATCGGTGAAGAACGTTCGGAGATTACTAGCATGTGTTGCTCGTACGTCCAACAGATGGTACTGTTTTAAAAAAAACCTTTATGAATTCCGTCACAGGAGAGGCATGTATTAGATGGTATATAAAAACACACTCCTATTCGAATGCAACGTTGCGTCAAAATTTGAAAGCAATCATTAAAGAGGTTTTGGAGATTTCCATCACATGAAAAACACAGTAAACTTTTTAAATTTTTTTTCCCGTCTCAGATGTGGCACCATTTATAGTTGTACATAAAAAACCCGCTCGGATGTGAGTGGAACGTTGTGTGAAATTTCAAGCAATCGGTGAAGAACTTTTGGAGATTAGCATTTTGAACAAACGAACATTTCCATTTTTATTTATATAGATTACTGATATATTTATTTCAATGTGACATATACACCCTGGTTTATCCATATCAAAAGCATGTAGTTGGGTATTTATTCATGTAATTACAATATTTGGTGTGTTTGAATATTATAGGGAATTTAAAAATATTTTGAACTTGCTTGAATAATATGGTTACCTTGTGTCAGAAATTTCCGACACCCTACATACTAACCCTTGACACAATAAGGTAATAATACGTTGTGTTAAAGCACTAACTTTATTAACCATTCTAATAATCTAATAACTGAGAGTTAGAAGTTCCAGAACATGCAAGGGGATGATTGCGTCAGCCGCCACATGTTCGTGGTGACTATTATTTTGCCTAACACTTAATAAAAACTCTGTCTGTAATCTGCTTTCATTTGCGATTGCCATCCTAGATTGAGTTTATTCAATAACTAGATCAAATTCTTTGATTTTCTTTTTATAGTAGAATTTAAAACTGCCGTGAATAAGCGTTTTCATGAGGAAGAGATCATACTGAATTCAGTCTCAATATAACACTCCCTAAATTACTTAATTCTTCACGGTAAGCCATCAGAAACAGTATGAAACTATTTATAGTAATTGTGGATAATAAATCCTCATAAATTAGAGCATTTACCTCCACTCATCCATAAATTTTCACTGAAAGGAGGTGCTGTGACTATCAGCTGAGAGGGAGGAGGTAAGATGCCGCGCACCAGGGGGTGAACTCATGGTGCTGGTGACGAACGGACGGACGTACGACTGTACCCCTCGCCCTTTGTTTTTTTCAAGGATATTCCTGCGTGGGCCCTAAGCCTCTGGCTGGCCCACTAAGTGTTGCTTGTTTCTGTTTTACTTGGGCGGAATATGAGTATTTATGACTCGTATGGTCGCTTCAGTAAGATTTTCCCATATGTGTTTAACAACTTCTTCTGCTCTGTTGAATCTAAGTTGAAATCTTAATGGATTTGTAACTGTGCACTGTGTTAGATAATGTTTCAGTGGTCTGTCGGGCATTTGTCCGCAGTGCTGACATTTCCTCTCATCTTCCGGCCCTCGTCTTTGACGCCATATTTGTGCTTATAAGAGAAGCGTGTCTCTAGGAGGTGCAAACTGAGCAGCAGAGACGTGTCTTGGAACGGATTGCCATGCATCGGCGTACCGCACCCTCCAAACAGGAGAGAACGATTCCCGGTTTTATACCTTTTTCTTTTATTACGAGCTCAGTAGGATTATAATTTTTACCGGGTTACAAGGCATACCCTACAAACAAACCCAGTAAACTTCTTTCAATTCCATTGGGTATTACCTCGAATATAAGAAAATACGAAAAGTGTTCTTGTCTCTCTCTCCTCAGCGCTCAACGCATCATGATCCTCAGAGTCTCGATTCTGAATTTCCTATATCTACAAATGATTTTCTCGTCATGGTTACCCTTTGCACTTTATCAACTGTGCATATTCTCAAGCTAAACGAAATTTTTTTCATCCTAAACCTGCTTCCAACACTAGTAGCACTGTGCTCTGCCTTCACTTCATATCTGAACTCTAAACGTTTACTAATACCTTTCGTCCTCTTGACATAAGGCTCGCCTTTCGATAAACTAACACTCTTCGTAGTACTCTAGTTCACACTGCTCCTCCTGCTTCTAATGCTGCTGGTGTTTACTCGATTTCCTGTTCATCTTGTGCTCTCCAATACTTTGGTGAAACTGGCCATACATTTAATGACAGACTTAAGAAACACGAAAGAAGTGTTAAGTCTTCAGACACAAACAATGCTCTCTTCAGTCATATCAGGGATTCTAATCATCCTGTTGATTGGTCTTCTTCTAAAATAATCTTTCCTGCCTCTACACAGACGCTGTCTTATTGAATCGGCTCTGATGCACAACATGAACCTGAGTCCTAACTTTGTTGCTATTGACTCTTCCCTTTTATACTCTAATGTTTTAAACTCTCTAACAAACGTGACCTAACATAAGCCTGCCCTTCCTTTTATCTTTCTTTTTCTTTCTCTTGTTTTCACTTACGATTCCTTTCATATTCCTATTATTACACCTTTTATTACACCTTACCTTCCGTACCTTTTGCCTTGCTATTATTTTCCTCTAAGATTTTCATCTCCATACCTCTCTGTCTTGCCTATTTATTGCCCTTGCCTCCTTCATCTGATTTGCGGCTATTCATGCCCGTGCCACCTCTTGGGTGACTTAATCTTCATCAGTCAATCAATCTTCATTTGATCACAATCGACTTGATAATGGTCCAGGATGGACCGAAACGTCGTCGTTTTTTCAATTTCTCGTGTGTGGTTTGGTCAACATTACCTCGAATATAATTACAATGTATATATAGTAATCTGTAACAATTAGTATATTATAAAATCTCGGCAGATGTACTTTGGGCGACTTGAGAGGTTACCACACCTGTTCCTACACACCGGAGTACTGGACGCAGTGACCACGAGGTCTACATTGCATGTTTGATCCATTGTTGTCTACTCCCGTGCCCGAGCTAGTCTAGGAAGAATTGTTCTGAGCAGCTAAGATTAAAGTTCTCACAATTAACCCATAGTAGCGTAGCCTACTAATAAATTCATTTAAATAATTTTATTTCTAATTCCGAGTTGGTTTAGCATTATTAAACTAGCCCATAAATAAATTATTTGTACAGGGAAACCTCTAGCTTGAATTAAAACTAAAACATACAGTCTACTTTTCTACAGTCCACTTAATCATAGTAAATCTCAATTTAAACTTACAAATGCTGGAAAATTCCCCACACCTTGCTGATTGGTATGCATTAATATGAATTAACAGTACAATAATTTAAGATGTCTGGGGGTGAATGAGCTCTTGGGGTTACTGAAATCTTGTTCTTAATATATTTTTAGGGATTAATATGGTATAAATTACATCTGATTAAATGGGGCAATGGTGCAAAAACAGGCAATTGTCTGTGCATGTATGGGTTGCAGAGTATGTGTATGTATGCATTTGTGACTGTTGGTTTAGAAACACGTTAGCTGATTGCGCAGCAAGATTAGGATTTTCGATGTCTAGGAATGTGAATATATGTACCTAAGAATATAGTGGCCAGCATCCAGCTGAGTTGCCATATGGATGAATTGCTGTGGGACATTTGGGCAGCTATTTGATGGATGTGAGGACAGTTGACTAACCTACGAACAAAGGTACTAATCCGCTGAGCTGCCAGATGTGCGATAACTACCTTTGTAATAAAGGGGACCATTTTTATACAGTGTTACTGCCGTCACTGTGTAGAAATTACCCACATTTAAAATGCTAGAAAAACTGCTGTAAATTCCCCCTGATATCTACAGCTATCACCTATATACCATGATGTAGATATCCCCTATATAGATATCCTTATAACATAAAACATAAGAACAAAGGCAACTGCAGAAGGCCTATTGGCCCATACGAGGCAGCTCCTATTTATAACCACCCAATCCCGCTCATATACATGTCCAACCCATGCTTGAAACAATCGAGGGACCCCACCTCCACAATGTTACGCGGCAATTGGTTCCACAAATCAACAACCCTGTTACTGAACCAGTATTTACCCAAGTCTTTCCTAAATCTAAACTTATCTAATTTATACCCATTGTTTCGTGTTCTGTCTTGTGTTGATACTTTTAATACCCTATTAATATCCCCTTTGTTATGTCCATTCATCCACTTGTAAACCTCTATCATGTCACCCCTAACTCTTCGCCTTTCCAGTGAATGCAACTTAAGCTTTGTTAATCTTTCTTCATATGAAAGATTTCTAATTTGGGGAATTAACTTAGTCATCCTACGCTGGACACGTTCAAGTGAATTTATATCCATTCTATAATATGGCGACCAAAACTGAACTGCATAATCTAAATGGGGCCTAACTAGAGCAAGATATAGCTTGAGAACCACACCAGGTGTCTTGTTACTAACGCTGCGATTAATAAATCCGAGTGTCCGATTTGCCTTATTACGAACATTCATGCATTGATCCTTTTGTTTTAAATTCTTACTAATCATAACTCCCAGATCCCTTTCGCAATCCGACTTCGCAATCTCAACACCATCTAGCTCGTATCTTGTAACTCTATCATCATTACCTAGCCTCAGAACTTTACATTTATCAGCATTAAACTGCATCTGCCAGTCCTTTGACCATTTCAAAACCCTATCTAGATCAACTTGAAGTGATAGTGAGTCCTCCTCCGAATTAATTTCCCTACCGATTTTCGTATCATCGGCAAATTTGCAAATGTTGCTACTCAAACCTGAATCTAAATCATTTATATATATTATAAACAACAGAGGTCCCAAGACAGAGCCTTGAGGCACTCCACTTACAACATTTTCCCACTCTGACTTGACTCCATTTATACTAACTCTCTGTTTCCTTTGGTATAGCCATGCCCTAATCCAGCTTAATATAGCACCCCCAATACCATGAGCCTCTATCTTTTTAATCAGTCTTTCATGTGGCACTGTATCAAAAGCTTTGCTAAAGTCAAGGTACACAACATCACAATCCTTACCACTATCAACTGCCTCAACTATGCTAGAATAAAAAGATAACAAATTTGTTAAACATGAACGGCCATTTATAAAACCATGTTGCGACTCAATTATTAATTTATGTTTTTCAAGATGAAGACGAATTTTATTTGCTATTATAGATTCGAGTAACTTTCCCACAATAGACGTTAGGCTAATTGGTCGATAGTTAGACGCAAGTGATCTATCTCCTTTCTTAAAAACTGGTATCACATTAGCAACTTTCCAAAACTCTGGCACTCTGCCTGACTCTATTGATTTATTAAATATGATTGACAGTGGGTCACAAAGCTCCTCTTTGCATTCTTTCAGCACCCTGGCAAACACTTCATCCGGCCCTGGGGATTTATTTGGTTTGAGTTTTACTATTTGTTTAAGAACATCCTCCCTGGTAACTGCTAAACTCGTCAACCTGTCCTCGTCCCCACCCACATAGGCTGAAGGCATATTGTTAAGTTCCTCTTTAGTAAATACAGATACAAAATATTTGTTAAAAATACTACTCATCTCTTCATCACTATCTGTTATTTGACCTGTCTCAGTTTTTAATGGACCTATCCTTTCCCTAGTCTTAGTTCGATATAACTGAAAAAACCCTTTAGGATTTGTCTTTGCTTGCCCTGCTATACGAACTTCATAGTTTCTTTTTGCTTTCCTTATCTCTTTTTTAACATTTCTAACCAGTTGTACGAATTCCTGTTCTAAAGTGACCTCCCCATTTTTAATCCTTTTGTACCAAGCTCTCTTTTTACCTATAAGGTTCTTCAAATTCTTTGTTATCCACTTTGGGTCATTAGTAATCGATCTATTCAATTTGTGTGGTATACTACGTTCCTGTGCTTTGTTTAGAATATTCTTAAATAAGTTATATATTGAATCCACATCGAAATCCCCATTTACATCATCTATCGCTGGGTTCATGTCTCGCTCCAAGACCGGCCCACACCCCATACCCAAGACTTTCCAATCAATTTGACCCAAAAAATTTCTTAGGCTATTAAAATCAGCTTTTCGAAAATCTGGCACTTTAACAGAATTTTCTCCTACAGGTCTATTCCATTCTATGCTAAATCTGATTTCTTTGTGATCACTGTTCCCTAGCTCACTCCCTATTTCGATGTCATTAATTTGTGTTTCCCTGTTAGTTAACACTAAATCTAAAATATTATTTTCCCGTGTTGGTTCCTTAATGTGTTGCGTAAGAAAGCAATCGTCAATTAATTCTAGAAAATCTTCTGCTTCACTATTCCCTGTTTTGTTCAACCAGTTTATTCCACTAAAATTAAAGTCACCCATGACATAAATACTGTTAGATCTAGATGCCCTAGATATTTCATCCCATAGATGCTTTGCTTCCATTCTGTCTAAATTTGGTGGCCTATATATAACTCCTATTATAATATTATTTGCTTTTTCGTTTAATTCTATCCAAATAGTTTCTGTGTGTGGCTCAGTTTTGATTCCCTCTTTGAGACTACATTTCAAATTGTCCCTAACGTATATGGCTACTCCACCTCCTCGTCTAATATATCTATCTGTGTGAAATAGTTTAAATCCATTTATTTGATATTCAGCTAATAGTTCTCTATTATCTACATTCATCCACGTTTCGGTAAGTGCAATAATATCTATTTTTTCTGTGCAGACAAGAGCATTTAATTCGTTAATTTTATTTCTTAGACTTCTACTGTTAGTGTAATATACCCTAAGTGAATAGTTATTTTGAGGCCCTTCTCTTTCCCTGATCATTTTGCCAATTCCTTTCTCCCGCAAACCCATACTTTTATTACCTCCTTCCTCCAAATCAATTCCCATACCTCTATCTACTAACAGTTTAAACCCAAACAAACACCTCTAACCACTTCTTCCAACGAGTTCGCAACAGCAACAACCCCAGCTCTCGATAGATGCACCCCATCACGAGCATACATTTCATTCCTTCCATAGAAGTTATATATTCCCTGCAGATAATCAAGTACTGCGATTACAGAGACTGCCATCTGTAATATTGTGTTTTCCCACTGTATTTTTCGTTAAAATCTAGAATGCTAACTATTAGCACGATTATGAATTATAAAAATGCATAAATGTATATTCTTGAACCCTTGGTAAGGTTAGGTTGGGGGATTGGTTGTTCTTACCATTTGAAGAATATTATTATATTATTATTATTATTATTATTATTATTATTATTATTATTATTATTATTATTATTATTAATAAACATTGAATATTTCACATTAAGTGAGATACCAGTTAATACAAGGCATCATTGCATAGCATGTAATGTCACTACTGCTAAAATTAGGCTGCTGTAAGATTGTCACACCTCCGTGCTAATGAATGTTTAATATAATCCCTCATTGGAACCACCTGTGAGGTCATGTCCCGCTAAAGAAACATTTCCTATTGGTTACTAAATACTCCCTTTTTAGAGTATAGGATGGGGATATTTAGGATGACGTAGCTACGATGCTATATGTGTCCTAAGTAAGAACATAACATAAGAAAGATGGTAACTGCAAAGGGCCTATTTGCCTCATACGAGGCAGCTCCTATTTATATCTTTCTAATCTCGTTCATATAAATATATATATATATATATATAATATATATATATATATATATATATATATATATATATATATATATATATATATATATATGTCGTACCTAGTAGCCAGAACGCACTTCTCAGCCTACTATGCAAGGCCCGATTTGCCTAGTAAGCCAAGTTTTCATTAATTAATTGTTTTTCGACTACCTAACCTACCTAACCTAACCTAACCTAACTTTTTGGCTACCTAACCTAACCTAACCTATAAAGATTGGTTAGGTTAGGTTAGGTAGGGTTGGTTAGGTTCGGTCATATATCTACGTTAATTTTAACTCCAACAAAAAATTGACCTCATACATAATGAAAAGGTAGGTTTATCATTTCATAAGAAAAAATTAGAGAAAATATATTAATTCAGGAAAACTTGGCTTATTAGGCAAATCGGGCCTTGCATAATAGGCCAAAAAGTGAGTTCTGGCTACTAGGTGGCATATATATATATATATATATATATATATATATATATATATATATATATATATATATATATATATATATAGATATAATAGTATATGTATATATATCTATATATATATATATATATATATATATAGATATATATATATATATATATATATATATATATCTATATATATATATTAGGTAGCCTGAATGGTCCTGAATGGTCTGAATGGTCTGAATGGCCTGAATGGTCCTGAATGGTCCCTTGAATGGTCCTGAATGGTCTGAATGCCTGAATGAATGAATGGTCTGAATGAATGAATGAATGTGAATGAAAGCCTGAATGGTCCCCAGGACTATATGCAACTGAAAACTCACACCCCAGAAGTGACTCGAACCCATACGCCCAGGAGCAACGCAACTGGTACTAGGTACGTCCCTGAACATACCAGTTGCATTGCTCCTGGGAGTAAGGGTTCGAGTCACTTCTGGGGTGTGAGTTTTCAGTTGTATCTAGTCCTGGGGACCATTCAGGCTTGTTTGCATTTGTGTTCCTCACGTGTTGCCCCCCAAAATGAGGTGATTTGATAAAATGCTATGCCCAAGATTACCATCCGAGTGCCGACGGGGAAGTGGTTCATATAGCCTCGGCTATCACTTCCTTATGTCCGGTCGTGATGGTCAAGTGGTTTAAGGCGTCCCTGTACTTACCAGTTGCGTTGCTCTGGGAGTATGGGTTCGAGTCACTTCTGGGGTGTGAGTTTTCAGTTGTATCTAGTCCTAGGGACCATTCAGGCTTGTTTGCATATATATATATATATATATATATATATATATATATATATATATATATATCTATATTATGTTATTAAATATGACCGAAAAAGTAAGATTAATAATTCTAACACGAATTTTCTCAATTTTCCTTATGTTTGTTTTTACTGATGACGGTAAATGAAAAATCAATTCTCCAAAATTCATTCTTTATTTCTTAGACTAAGAAATAAAGAATGAATTTTGGAGAATTGATTTTTCATTTACCGTCATCAGTAAAAACAAACATAAGGAAAATTGAGAAAATTCGTGTTAGAATTATTAATCTTACTTTTTCGGTCATATTTAATAACATATGTCTACAGGAAAGACTGCTACCAAAATATTACTAATAATATATATATAATATTATATATATATATATATATATATATATATATATATATATATATATATATATATATAATATATAGGCCTTACACTAAATCCATCAAAGTGTGAAATCATCTCGTCCAATCAACCAATCATAATGCAGTACAATCTTATTGCCAGGAGCCCAAGTGATCGCTCCCACCGACAGTGTGCTGCTAGGGGCACCTCTAGCTCGAACGCCATTGAGGTAGTCCTCGAAGAAAAGCTTAAAGACCTGAGGAGGATGGAAGCGCGAATAGGGGCTTTGGATGCTCATGATGCGTTGTACCTTCTTACAGGTGCCTGGCCTTGCCCAGTCTTACCTATTTCCTCAGGTGTGCTCCTTCTTTTGACAGCCCAAAATTAACCGGAATACGATTCACTCCTAAAGACAATAACTATGAAAGTGTTAAAACCTCTCCCTGCAAGATGACCAGTGGGACCAAGCAACGCTCCCAGTTAGACTCGGGGTATAGGTATTCGCAAGGTGACACAGCATTGCCGGCATTCTTATCCTCGACCAGTGCTACAAGTGAATTAAGTGAAGGAAATACTACCAAAACCTAAGGAACTCCATTGGGATTCGTGATCCCAAATTTGTGGAAGGAGCTGGTCGGTGGGACACACTCGCCAATTCACACACCCGACCAACTTGTCCAAACGACGGTAAACAGGCCAATGGGATAGGTGGAAGCCCCAAAGCCCATAGAGGAGAACATCGCCAAAGCATTGCTGGACGTAGCTTCTCAGAAGGACAGAGCGCGTCTCCTGCTGTGCAAGCCCCCCATGCTGGGGGACTTCCTGTTGGCAGTCCCTAATTCCGCCTTGGGCACCCGCCTGGATCATCGGGCCCTAAGTATTGGTGTTGCTCTGCGCCTTGCCGCCCCTATCTCCACCGAGCACCGGTGTATTTGCGGCCAGGCACGGGCAGACCAATACGGCAGCCATGGTCTCATCTGTCGTTAAGATACAGGGAAAGATTGCCAGACACGAGGCAGTCAATGACATCATCAAGAGAAGTTTGGCTACAGCTGGGTGTCCAGCACAAAGGGAACCCCAGTTGTGCAGACCTGACAACAGCCAAAAACGCCCAGATGGAGTCACCCTGCAGCCATGGAGGGAAGGTAAACAGGTCGT
>WNGS01164095.1:33068-45068 GCA_020271785.1 Procambarus virginalis
AATTGATAAAAGTGTTTAACAGGTACATTACAGCTTACTTTACAAGTACAGATGATTTTAAGCAGGATAATTACAGTAAAATTGTCAAAAAAAATTACAGGTACGATGCAAGAATTTTCGACACAAAAGCAGATCAGAACAATACACAATAATAACAATACACAATACAATAATGAACAAGGAATCCTAAATACAATTAGGAAAACATCTCAGGGTTATACATTAGATTACTGAAGCACAATATGAGGATCATTACAAGGAGTAATGCAGTACAATACAAGGAGTAATGCAGTACACTCATATTCTATTATTAAGTTAATATTAAGTTCCTTCCTCATGTTAAGTATCTTTGTGGTACTAGGGCATCCAAGGATTATCTTCAAGGCTTCGTTCTGCAAGTTTTCAAGCCCTTTAAGCTTTCTTTCAGTCATCAAGGCAAGCAGAGGTGCAGCATAATCCACTAAAGATTTGATGTACGCAAGGTACATCATTTTGACAATTGTGACATTGGCACCATAGCCTGAGTGATAACCTGCATCATCTCCAAGAGAGGGCTTATGGAGCCTCTCTTTATACTGACGACAGAGTCAGAAATACAACAGGACAATACAAGGCCAAGGTATTTGAATCTGTTAGCATAGTCAAGCTGGGAGCCATATCATACAGTTGCATCTTGTGAACAGCTCCTCCCTGCCTGGGTGGACACCCGTTTAGTATCTTTGTTTCCTCTGCTGAGATATGACTAAACCTAAGTCCTGACATGAGACTAATACAGAGTTAAGAGTGTTCTGCATGTTAGCATAACAAGTAGTGTGTATAATTATATCATCAGCATACCCAATAGTGTGTATCATTATATCATCATGTATGATGATATATGATACAAGGAGGTCTAAATTGATCGATCAAACGATCTAAATTGGGTACTGATATATGGTCAAATGATTGGCGGAGGCCGTTTAATTCTGACAAATGTAAGGTTTAGAGGATAGGTAATGACGATAGAGTTAGAAGCAAAAGGCAACATGAAAATCACATGGAATACCATCTCTAATATCCTAGGAACTAAACAACACTCCCACAACCAGATAACACTCTCTAAGGATGGCTTTACACCGTCAACTGACTTAGAAATGGCAAATGAATTTAATAGCTTCTTTTCATCGGTTGGTGCTAACCTTGCCAGTAAAATCCCACAGACTCAGACACATATCAACACATATATCTCTCAGGCAGCTATCCAAACTCTCTTCTCCTTTCACCAGTCAGCCCGACAGATGTTGTGTCCATCATACACTCACTAAAACCAAAGCTCCATTGTATGCAAAGCTCAGTCCATTGTATACAAGAGCGCCTCCCATGCCATTGCGCCACCTATAGCTCTGCTGTTCAACAAATCCCTTGAGTGTCATTCCTTCTCTGATATCCTTAAAAAAGCAAGAGTAACGCCAGTTCATAAAGGAGGTAATCCGGCAAACATAAACAATTATAGACCAATATCAAACCTACCCATACTATCAAAATATTTGAAAAAATTATCTACAAACAGCTCTACTCCTATCTCGTAAAATTCGACATTCTTAGCCCCTGTCAGTTTGGCTTCCGCTCCTAAAAGAGTACCAACGATGCAATTATTAGTCTCCTTGATATAATTTACTCTGCCCTTGACAAAAATGAGTTTCCGATTGGACTCTTCATTGACCTGAGAAAGGCCTTTGATACTGTTAATCACAATTACCTCTTACTTAAACTCCATCATTATGGAATCCGAGGCCATGCACTGGACTATATCCAATCCTATCTTAGTGATAGACACCAATGTGTAGCCATCAATAATATAACCTCTCCCACTCTACCAATAACCGTTGGAGTGCCACAGGGCAACATCTTGGGACCTCTCCTATTTCTTATATACATCAATGATCTGCCTAATGTCTCTAACATTCTGAAACCTATTTTGTTTGCTGATGATACTACCCTCATCTACTCTAACCCCAACCCACATACATTAAATAATGTTGTTAATGAACTAAAAAAAGTCCACATATGGATGTCAACCAACAAGCTAACAATTAACATAGCAAAGACCTACTATACATCTTATTTGGAAGCACATCTACAAATGCAATTCAGCTTCAGATAGATAATGTAAACATTAGCAATAAAAAAGATGGAAAGTTTTTTGGCCTATTCCTAGACAAGAGACTAAACTTCAGTACCCACATACAACACATAACTAAGAAAATCGCTAAAACAGTTGGGATACTCTCCAAAATCAGATATTATGTACCTAACTCTGGTCTCATCTCTCTATATCATGCACTAATCTATCCCTATCTTAATTATGGTATCTGTGCATGGGGTTCAATTTATTTTAATTTCAAATTTAAGGTTCAAAATTTACTAGAATGCTTCCAGTAAAGAATAACAAAGTTAATACCCCAAATTAGAAACCTGTCATTTGAAGAAAGATTGTCAAAGCTTAAATTACATTCTCTGGAAAGACAACTAAAGAATTATATATAGGGGTGACATGTGGTTTATGATTTTGTTGATTTGTTTCTATATTTTCATAAATAAAGCATGCTTACTGTCTTATTCCAAGTTTTACGACAATTTTACAAGGTTTAAAATATAAGCTCAATATATTTGTTTTTATACAGGAATTATACGTTAATATAACATTATAATAACGTAACGATGTCGTGTAAATAACGTTATATTGACGACATATAAATGTTATATTTATGTTATAAGAACGTAAATTGGATAGGTTTACATAAAGTAAACAAAAAAACGAAATGTTGACTGAAAATTTTTTATTTTTATATATAAAGCAAGAAAACATTATAATTCCATAGCATTCACTATTATTTTTAAATTTTTACATAAATCTTAAAAAACCGTGTCTCAAGAATACATGTTTTTAGTTATATCTAGTGGTTTTAAGAACGTCAGATATACGTATTTATGTCAAATGTTAGAGTATTACCTTTGTGGCACCATTTAAAACGTTCACAAACGTTCTGTGTTTGCTGGGTAGTCCTAGATACTAGAGATGGTTTTCAAGTGCTTTTCATGTTGCCTTTTGCTTCATTGAATCTATTCACATAATATGCACGTTTTGCCTTTCTTATGATACTGGTAAGCATTGATGAGTACCTTTTAGCTACTTCCTTTGAAACTAGGCCAATCCTAAGTTCTTTTCATATTCATGTTTCTTGTTGATTGAATTGAGAATGCCGCTTGTGAGCCATGATTGTTTAATCTTTTGTCAGTTACTTGCTTGGTAAGAAGGGGACAATGAAGGTTGTAGAGGCTTAGAGTTTTGGAGAGGAAGAGGGTAGCTAATGAATTTATATCCTGGGTATTATTGAATTCAGAATCCCATTTAATATTGTGAAATGCAATTGTTTATACGGACTCCCCACTCAAAGTACAAGCCATCGCCCATTGTCAGAACAACTGCACTTCCAGCTGCACCCGTGGTGCGGTGTAGGGAACCATCAGTGCAGGAGACTACTCAGCCGTAACTACAGCAGCTAGGCCCGCCCGCAGGCGGGCAAGCCAAATGAGGAGCGAAATATCATAGATAAATGATCAGCATGGATAAATGAATGAGGGGAAATAATAAACGGGAAAAGTGAAAACACATGCCAGACATAATGACTGTTTAAGAAATGAGCCCTTCTTTGTGCATACCCCGACATTGTATTGGTAACTGGCACTAGGCTCCTTCGCAATGTGCCATGACATTCTCCCTAGTTGCATCAAATGCTGCACTGGCGCACTGCTCATATAGGATAAAGGCATTGAGTAATGTGGCCTTCCGGAACACAATGCAGTAATACGCGGACTTCAGACTTCGAAGACGCCTGAATCTTTTTCCATATCCTCGACACTCATGAGGGCGAACCGCCAATGATTTAACATGTGTGTTAATATAGCTTCACGTTCTTAAAACTCCTGCCACACTCTGCACACACGAAACGGCGTTCCTCTGAATGCCTTAATAAGTGTCTCTTCAGATGGCCAAGACGACAGAAACTCTTACCACACTCTGGACACTCGTGAGGTTTGTCATCCGAATGCACTAAAATGTGAGTCTTCATAAGACGAAGCAGACTGAACCTCTTCCCGCACATGGGACACTTGTGAGGTTTGTCATCTACACTTGTGGGGGCTGTACACTTGGGGGATTGTCTGCCGAATGGAATAAGATAGGAGAATGCACTAAATTGTGAGTCATCATATGACTAAACAGACTGAACCTCTTCCCACACTCGGGACACTCGAGAGGTTTGTCCTCAACGCTTGTGGGAATTAACAGCCGAATGTATAAAAGATGAGAGGACCTACTTCGAAGATGCCTGAACCTCTTCCCAGCACCTCCTCGCTCCTGTGCACCAACATGTGAGTCTTCATATCTCCACTCTGAATGAGGCTCTTCCCCCACTCTGTACACTTAAGAATATGAGAAGAATTTCGTGAGCACTTGGCGCTCAAGGTGATGCTCCTTTAAGATAGGCGCAGCTTGTGAAGGTTAGACCTTAACGCAGATGTGTGGAGACACGTTTTGAGTGTATCGCCCGGGAATGCAGCAGCGAGACGATTGGTGCGTCCCCGTGCGCGCGTAAATACCCCCCCCCACAAGATGCACAACCATGGTCGGTTAGCCACCGAGTATGGTATTACATTTTCTTCCTTCCCAGAAATTCCGCCGTTTGCCTTGCATACAGCGTCTATATGTCGCACTCAAGCGACATACGAGTGTGAAAATGTACTGGTTGAGAGAGGTACAGTCTTTAACATGATTGGGAAGGTCATTCCACATTCTTCTCAACTCTACAAAATACCTAACTACTCAGCCATTCACAACTGTCGTCCTATACAAAGAGGTGGTGGTACTTCTCTTTACTACCATCATACACTGACTTGCTTAAAAGTAATTAAATCTAGAGACCCTTATGGAGAGTACATATTTGCCTCTTTCAGAGTCAAGGGAAACGATGCTGTCTTGACTGTGGGAGCAGTCTACAGGGTTCCTAACACTGATGTGACTGAATTTAACTCAAACCTTAGAAATCTTATACTAGAGAACAGACTGAACAAAAACCACTTAATCATTTCTGGTGACTTTAACGTTGACCTCTGCGAACCTGATAACTCTCCTGCTGCTAGTTTCCTCAACTGTATGAATTCCTGCTTCCTCATACCCGTAATCACTAGACCTACTAGAATCACTGATAGTACTGCCACGACTCTTGATCATATCTGGACCAACATAACCTCTACGCTTACTTCAGGGATAACCTCGATAGCACTACAGACCATTACCCCACAGTTCTCCTAACCAACATTAACAAACCACCTCTAGAGGCAAGGGAGATAAGCTTTAGGCTGCACAATGAAACTGCTATAGGCAATTTTATAGCTGCTGCTGCTAATATCAACTGGAAATCTGAATTAGGTAACATAGGGGACATCAACCTAGCAGTTCAATTATTTCTTCAAAAAACTCTCAGCCTTTATAACACCCACTGTCCTATGCTAAAGAAACAAGTCACAACTAAAAGCCTAAACAATCCTTGGCTTACAAAGGGGATACCTAAATCCATTAATAAAAAACATGACCTTGAGAAGAAGTATAGGTTAGGAATCGTCTCGAAAGAATTCTCAAAGAATTACTCATCATTGCTATCTAAAATAATTACGAGAGCCAAAATTAATACTACGAAGATAAATTACCCACACAAAGGGCAATATTAAGAAAACATGGAGCATAATTTCTCAAATATTGGGATCAAAGAAGATTATAAATAACAAACCAATACTCCTATCAAATAATGATGGCCGGCTTTCAGCCTCTGACACTGCTCTTGAGTTCAATAGGTTCTTCTCTTCCATTGGGTCATCCCTTGCAAATGATATTCCATCGTCCAGTACTATATCCAGGACTATCTTACAGGAAACTATCCACAGTCTCTGTACCTAATGCCTACTAACTCCACTGATGTTACTGACATAATCCTTTCCCTTAAAACCAAGTCTAGTGCCCTTGAGGAGATACCAACTTTAATTTACAAAAAAAGCCTCCAGATCTTTAGCCCCTGCTATTGCATTGCTCTTCAACAAGTCACTTGAACTCCAAACCTTTCCAGATACTCTAAAAAAAGCGAGAGTAACCCCAGTCCACAAATGTGGTGATCTCACAGATGTTAACAACTACAGACCTATATCAATCCTGCCTAACTTGTCAAAAATATTTGAAAAACTAATCTACAAGCAGCTTCACTCTCATCTAGCCAAACACAATATACTTAGCTCTTGTCAATATGGCTTCAGACCCAAAAAAAAGCACTAACGATGCACTTATTAGTATGATTAACTTGATTCATGCAGCTCTTGATAAAAATGAGTTCCCTGTTGGGTTATTTGTGGACCTGCGTAAGGCTTTTGACACTGTCAACCACCAAAACCTTCTTCTTAAATTACATCATTATGGAGTCAGAGGACACTCCCTGCAATACCTCAAATCTTACCTTACTGACAGGCTCCAGTATGTTTCTGTGAATAATTCAATTTCTCCCACCCTACCCATCAACATTGGTGTTCCTCAGGGCAGCATACTTGGCCCTTTCCTCTTTCTCATCTACATTAATGACCTTCCAAATGCCTCCCAACACCTCAAACCAATTCTATTTGCTGACGACACAACCTTCATTTACTCCAGTCCTGACCCCCTTGCTCTAAATGCCACAGTAAATACTGAGATAAATAAAGTCCATCTTTGGCTAACTACCAACAAACTCACCCTTAACATTGACAAAACTTTCTATATTCTGTTTGGCAATAAATCCTCTAATCAAATAAATCTCAAAATAAACAATACCCAAATTTGTAATAAATTAGATGGCAAATTCCTTGGCATTCTCAATGACCACAAGCTGAATTTCCAGGGTCACATTCTAAATATATCAAAAAAAGTTTCAAAAACTGTTGGCATTCTTTCTAAGATCAGATATTATGTACCCCGCCCTGCCCTGGTGACTCTCTATTACCCCCTCATCTATCCATATCTCAACTATGGTATTTGTGCTTGGGGTTCTACTACCCAAAATCATTTACGTCCTCTAATTACTCAACACAAAGCTGCTATTAGGACAATATCCAACTCTGGCCTCAGACATCACTCGGTACCCCTACTAAAATCTCTGAATATGTTAGATAAGTCACTGCACATTCTCTCATGTGTATTATACATATATAAAACGCTGAACTGTAATGCCAATCCTGACCTCAAAAGCTTCATTGAAGGTTGTAACAGAACCCATGAGCACCACACCAGAAATAAATACAGTTTTGATATTCCAAGAGTACGACTTAATCAAACTAGAAATGCTCTACAAATCAAGGGACCCAGAATGTGGAATGACCTTCCCAACCATGTTAAAGACTGTACCTCTCTCAACCAGTTTAAGATTAAAACTAAACGCTACCTAATAAATTCCCTGTAACCTACCTTACCCCTCTATTGTCAACCCATGTCTGTTATTTTTTTTTTAATCAACGCTTTTTGTCGACCTATTGTATTTGTGCTGCTTTTTCAGCCATGTTTCCCCCCTTTTTTTTATCTCTATTTTAATTTGTTCTCAACACATTTTATTCTTTATACTCAATTAGTATTAAACTTTAGTCATTTAAGTTTTTCATGCCCGAAACACTTTGCGTAATAGTGGCTTTAGGCATTGTATGTACTAGCTCTATCTATAAATCATTCATTCTTTGTAAAATCCCTTGTATGTATGTACCTTACCTAAATAAACATTTTATTTTATTTTATTTTATTTATTATTTTTTTTTAATTTATTATTATTTAAACAAGAAGACCAATATCAAACCTACCCATTCTATAAAAAATATTTGAAAAATTATCTACAAACAGCTCTATTCCTACCTCGTAAAATTTGACATACTCAGAACCTGCCAGTTACGTTTCCGGTCCCAAAAGAGCACCAACGATGCAATCATTAGTCATCTTGACATAATCTACTCGGCCCTTGACAAAAATGAGTTTCCGATTGGACTCTTCATTGACCAAAGAAAAGCCTTTGATACTGTTAATCACAACTACCTCTTACTTAATTAAAAAACATGACCATTAATAAAAATTTCCAATTAATATTATTAATTTCTTAATATTAATTTCCAATTAATATTATTAATAATTAATATTATTAATTTAATATTATTAATTTAAATAAAATTAATATTTATTAATTTCCATTAATAAAAAACATGACCTTGAGAAGAAGTATAGGCTAGGAACCGTCTCTAAAGAATTCTCAAAGAATTACTCTTTACTGCTATCTAAGATAATTAGACGAGCCAAAACTAAATACTACGAAGATAAATTTACCCAAATAAAGAGCAACATTAAAAAAACTTGGAGCACAATTTCACAAATCTTGGGATCAAAGAAGATTTTAAATAACAAACCAACACTCCTGTCAAATAACGATGGTCAGCTTTCAGCATCTGATTCTGCTATTGAGTTCAATAGGTTCTTCTCTTCCATTGGGTCATCCCTTGCAAATGATATTCCTTCTTCCAGTACTGAGGTTAAGGACTACCTTACAGGTAACTATCCAACATGGGTTCAGGGATGGTAAATCGTGCCTCACAGGTTTAATAGAATTTTATGACCAAGCAACAAAAATTAGGCAGGAAAGAGAAGGGTGGGCCGACTGCATTTTTCCTGGATTGCCAAAAAGCCTTTGACACAGTACCGCACAAAAGGCTGTTAAAAAAGTTGGAGCAACAGGCAGGAGTAAAAGGGAAGGTGCTCCAGTGGATAAGGGAGTACTTAAGCAACAGGAAACAGCGAGTAACGGTGAGGGGGGAGACATCAGAGTGGCGAGATGTCACCAGCGGAGTCCCACAGGGCTCAGTACTTGGACCCATCCTGTTTCTAATATATGTGAACGATCTTCCGGAGGGTATAGACTCATTCCTCTCAATGTTTGCTGATGATGCAAAAATTATGAGAAGAATCAAGACGGATGAAGATAGACAGAGACTACAGGATGACCTGGATAAACTGGAGGAATGGTCTAGAAAATGGCTGCTAAAGTTCAACTCGGGAAAGTGTAAGGTGGTGAAATTAGGAGAAGGGAGCAGGAGGCTGAACACAAGGTATCATTTGGGAGGGGAAATCCTACAAGAGTCAAATAGAGAGAAAGATCTGGGGGTTGATATCACACCGAACCTGTCCCCAGAAGCCCACATCAAAAGAATATCATCAGCGGCATATGCTAGACTGGCCAACATAAGAACTGCCTTTAGAAATTTGTGTAAGGAATCTTTCAGAACCCTGTATACCACTTATGTAAGACCAATCCTGGAGTATGCAGCTCCAGCCTGGAGTCCATACCTAGTTAAACACAAGACAAAGTTAGAGAAGATTCAGCGGTATGCCACCAGGCTCGTCCCGGAACTGAGAGGATTGAGCTACGAGGAAAGGCTAAAGGAGCTGAACCTCACATCCCTGGAAAACAGAAGAGTAAGGGGAGACATGATAACCACCTACAAAATTCTCAGGGGAATTGACAGGCGGACAAAGAGAAACTCTTCACCACGGGTGGGACACGAACAAGGGGACACAGGTGGAAACTTAGTACCCAGATGAGCCACAGAGACGTTAGAAAGAATTTTTTCAGTGTCAGAGTAGTTAATAAATGGAATGCATTAGGCAGTGATGTGGTGGAGGCTGACTCCATACACAGTTTCAAGTGTAGATATGATAGAGCCCAGTAGGCTCAGGAATCTGTACACCTGTTGATTGACAGTTGAGAGGCGGGACCAAAGAGCCAAAGCTCAACCCCCGCAAGCACAATTAGGTGAGTACAATTAGGTGAGTACAGTCTCTGTACCTAAAGCCTACTAATTCCACTGATGTTAATGAGATAATCCTTTCCCTTAAAACCAAGTCTAGTGCCCTTGAGGAGATTCCGACATTAATTTACAAAAAAGCCTCCAGATCCTTAGCCCCTGCAATTGCTTTGCTCTTCAACAAGTCACTTGAACTCCAAACCTTTCCAGATATTCTAAAAAAAGCGAGAGTAACCCCTGTCCACAAATGTGGTGATCCCACAGATGTTAACAACTACAGACCTATTTCAATCCTGCCTAATGTCATGTTCACAGAAAATGGTACCATCCGTTTTCTATGTGCGGCGGCTGGACGCCACTAGACTAGAAGAGGTAAACACAGCATACAGGACGCTACCAGCTTGGGAGCTACTCTATCATGTAATCGTTTATTATTATTAAAGTCAGTAACCAGGAATGACTTTACATCAACCTTACAACCAAGACTATCTCAGCTATACACAGACACCACATTGGCGACGAGGATGAACTGGGAACGCAGGTATTTTGTTCAACAAAACACAAGGAAGAAGCATGCTGGCTCAAGCCCGGAGGAGGAGAGAAATCTGCTGTCTGTGAGCACCATACCCCATGCTGTGTGCTGACTGTTGCTGTGTGCTGATCGTTGCTGTGTGCTGGCCGTTGCTGTGTGCTGGCCAATGCTGTGTGCTACCCAAGCTATGCTGAGTGTTGCTGTGAGAGGAATCTGCCGACGCTGTGTACGAAACGACGCTTTGATGCAGTGTACAAAACCTGATGTTTTGGTTACGAAACGACGCTCCGTGCTACAAAATTCTTCAAGCTGTGAACCAACTGCTGCCTACTGCTGCCAATTGCTGTACCAACTGCTGCCTACTGCTGCCAACTGCTGCCAATTGCTGTACCAACTGCTAACAACTGCTGTGCTGCTGTGAGTAGGAGTAACAACACATGTACACAAGGGCTAGGTAAGAAGTCAGTTGCTGCTGTGTTGTGCACTGTTGTGAACTTTTGCATTAAAATGCTTGTGTGCTTTGCAAAATTAAAGTAATTACAGTGAATTCTTAAATAACATATACAGTGCAGTAAGTGTTATATATTCTGAGGAACATTTTAAGTGATAAGTTTACATTTATTCAGTAAAAATGGCAAATATACCTCAGTTTCCTGCATTTGATCCTGACTGTGACCAGACAAACCTGTCACAGAGGTGGGTCAAATGGCTTAAAAGGTTTGAAAATTTGTTGATAGTTTCTAACATCAAAAGTGCTGAAAGAAAGCGTGCCTTTCTGCTTCACTATGCAGGTGATAGAGTTTGTGATATTTTTGATACACTGAAAGACACTGGTGGTGCCAAAGATTATGACACTGCCAAGGCCAAATTAACTGAGCATTTCAAACCAAGGCAAAATACTGCTATGGAAATTATGCATTTCAGGAGAGCAAAACAACTCTCTAATGAAACTGTTGATCAATACCATACACGTCTGCAGGGTTTAGCAGCCCACTGTGAGTTTGCTGATGTTGACAAAGAAATCAAACAGCAAATAATTGAAACATGCACATCTACACGTTTTCGTCGAAGAGCTCTAGAACTTGTTGATGATGAAAGTTCTCTTACCAAGATACTGGATATTGCTCGTCGAATGGAAGATGCTGCACGTGATGCTCGTGCCATGGAGTGCAGTGCCAACAACGGTTCTGCCACTGTTACTAACAGCCATGAAGTATGTAAGGTTCAGGGAGGACACCATGATCATAGAAGATATCATGCCAAACCTAACATTAAATTGAGCCGAGAACCACATCACAACTGGAGTCATGGAACAAGACTCAAGCAGTCACAACGACTCACATCAGAGGGTGTCAATAATAAATGTTACAATTGTGGAGGAGACTACCCACACCAAGATAATGTTTGTCCTGCACAAGGTAAGAAGTGCTATGAGTGTAGAAAACTAGGTCATTTTGGTGCTATGTGTCGTTCTGCACTAAAGAAACCACAGTCAATAAATAAAAGCAATGTACGAGGATCAGGTCACAGGAGTCGAGGTGGCAAACACAATATTGCACCTCAAATCAATGAATAAT
>WNGS01164096.1:0-53654 GCA_020271785.1 Procambarus virginalis
TAAACTAAACTCCTTATTTCTAAGCTATGTGTTAGTAAATTATATAAGCAGAAAAGAATAGTTTCTTAAGGTACTGAATATTAGCAATAAAGTGTTGTAAATTTCCAACAGTTACTGCCGGAGTCCTGAGTGCTGGTGTGGCTGCCTGGTGCTGGAGCTTGACAAATTGAGAGTTATCTTGAGATGATTTCAGGGCTTAGCCCTGAAATCATCATCTGGTCCTCTGGACACTATACCTCTGGTCCTGTCTCCTGGTTAACACTTCCTTAAAATTATTCCCCGCTGCTGACCGACTGCTTTCTGAGTATGTGTCCATGTCAATATTGCCTTGGGGAGTAGCCAGTCCCTCTGTTGTCCGAACCTCTATCTCAGTACCCAGCATAGTGCAAGATGTATAGAATATGGTGGGTATTAAATGTGTCCCTGCGGCCTGGTCCTCGATCAGACCTCCTTTTTGTTACACACCCCCCAGGAAGCAACCCGTAGCTGCTGTCTAACTCCCAGGTACCTATTTACTGCTAGGTGAACAGGGGCATCAGGGAGAAAGAAAATCTGCCCACTTGTTTCAGCCTCAACCGGGGATCAAACCCAGAGCCTCAGCACTACTAATCCGAAGTGTCCACTCAGCTGTCAGGCCCCTATGGTATAATTCGGTTGCCTACACATTCGTCTGGTTCAATGGCATTGTTTTGTGCAGACTTTTCTACTGTTCTCCCGGTGTCTGAGTAAGAGTTCTTGACTGCTCTGTAACAAGTTCCAGCCGGGAACATCCATAATCTTGCTACACAGCTCAGATGGCGTTGTGAACACCTCCACAGTTGCAGCATTGCGGAACTATTATCTCACTCAGCTAAGTTTGTTCCTACACACATTAGAGGTGAGACTTTCTGCATAAGAGACATATTGGATCATGTTGACAGCTCCAAGATTTATGGCGTCATCTGCAGCATTTCAGGCATATTATGGGCTCTTCCATATACTTTGCCACATGCCTGTTGCCAGCCCCGGTGATGAACACTTTCTCATGAAATTCTCTCCTCACCAAAGCCACCACTATATTTCTAGCTTCACCCTTAATGAGGTGACGTTTGGCCCATACAAATCGTTGGTCGTCGAGGATGAATGCTGGGGTCTAGAATCTGAGGGTATTTGTAAATAATCACCTTCGTCAGTTACTCGTTCTCCTCTGGTGTTTACAAGAGAGTTCCACGATATCCTTGATAGGGAAAAAACATAACAGCCTCCATAGGACCTACCGTTAAGTAAGGTCTGTTTACACCTTCCTTCGGTAGTGGCTTGAATTTGCTGTGCTCTCTTCCGAGGTTAACAGTCCACAGCAGCTTGTGGTGGTAGGTCAGTGTGCATGAGGCAGGGAAGAGCAGCTTCCACCTCCACTGACCAGCACCTTCCTGGGCAAGTTCCCAACTTTGTTTATTCCTTTCGTCGACACTGGTTTGATCCTTCTCAGCGTTGTTCTTCATTCTCTTGTCGTTTCCGTTAGTCTCACCATCACTGTCTACACTATACCTCTGGTCCTGTCTTCTCTGTTTCCTGTCTCCTGGTTAACACTTCCTTAAAATTATTCCCCGCTGCTGACTGACTGCTTTCTGAGTATGTGTCCATGTCAATATTGCCTTGGGGAGTAGCCAGTCCCTCTGTTGTCCGAACCTCCATCTCAGTACCCAGCATAGTGCAAGATGTATAGAATATGGTGGGTATTAAATGAACAAATCCACAAGGGCCGTGATGACGGTTCGAACCTACGTCCGGGATGATCCCAGGTTGATGATTAGTAGATTGCGCCACGACATTAAATTCGAACCCTCATCACGGCCCCTGTGGATTTGCTCATTTGATGTATCATGCTATTGTGACTTATGTGTGTATGGTTGGCATTAGTTAGTCCCCTTGTGTGTAGATTGTTGGGATCGAATTGTCGTTTCAGTAAACCCAACACATTTAAATAAGTTTGGTTCTATAGTTTTGCTTTAGCTTGTATTTACTTTAAGGTATCCTAACGTGGATTCCTCTGGCCTAGTCAGGTGTCGTACTCCCCAGCCTGACACATTGTCAGGTGCGACACATGTTACTTGGCCCAGTCCTGACTAAGGTCATGAACTAATAATTTAGGTAAAGAATGTATCACGGCTATATTCATCTATATTACCAAACACGTAAGTACAGTTATATATACATGTTAAGACAGAATGATAATGAGATGGACGTCACTCGTCAGTCATTTCAGCTCACTTCAAAACCATTTGCTTCTCAGACTAATTCCAATACCCCAAAGCAGAGAGTTCTCGTAATTCCCTCTGACAACTAAACCTCAACGACAGTTCAATATACTGCACACTTAATCGTCAGGAGAAATGATCTAACTCCTTAGGCGGCTAAATGTTCTCACTATGTCTAGGAGTCTGTAGATTTCCAAGACTACATATGGCGTTGACCTCCAGCTAGATCCTAATGTCCGTATTGATGGAGAGAATGGAGCACGCTGCCACAACGTAGGGGTAAGGCTGGCAACACACACGACAACATTATGTCGACGGGATGGAAGTGAGTAGAGTACTACTTTACTCCCGTTTCAGCAGGTGCTCATTGCCTCATCCGGCGGCTCTGATTGGCCATCAAAACTCCAGCCACGCCGCCCTGGTAGTTAACAACCTTCATGGTCGTTACCCTTGTTCTCCCTACAACATTTTAAGTGGAAACATTACTCTTTAATATTACAGCTCCTATCTCGATACGACGATATAACACGACGGACATCTTTACGTAACAAGACTGAGCTTCTGGTGGTAGGGACAGTCGCGGGAGCAGGTAGGTCTTAACGCGACCGCGTTTGGGATATGACTGAAGAGATGGATGTAGTTCCAGGGGGTACCAGATCCGAATTGCTGAAAGTAGCAAGCTGACGGTCTAAAAGTAGCAAATTTGTAATAAGAGTAGACCAATTTTTTGTTTAGTGAGTGATACGGTTTTCAAAGTAATATATTTTAATACATAGAGTATACTACACGATTTTAATGATTTTATTAATATTATATCTGCATATATATAAAACAAAAATGTAATAATAGGAGAGCTTACCAATATTAACATTTTACATGTTAACATTTCTCAATTTGCTCGAATTTACATAAGTAAAATTATCTGTTAGATTTAGGACATGCCCAAAACGCTATGTTTGTTAGTGGTTTTACATGAATGTAAAAGCATCAATGTTATGTACTGTCATAAATCCAATGTATCTTCTTGTATATGTATATAAATAAAATAAATATACATAAATAAATATTTGTTGTATGAAGCATAATGGGTGTGGAGTCCTTCCACGTCTTCACAGTTGAAGATTATCAAGAAGGTCTTCTTCGTCTGCGTCCATAACCTCGTTCTTGTATATTGCAAACTTGACTGCAGCATTGACAAGGGCACACAGAAATCACACTAACGTGATGCATCAAATGAACAAATCCACAAGGGCCGTGACGAGGATTCGAACAGACGCCCAAGAGCATCCCAGACGCTGCTTTAATCGACTGAGCTACGACATGGTATAAGAATTGCAACCAGAAATTCTACTGAATTTACTTGGATCCTGCAGCCTCTCCGAGACACAAACCAGGATTTTGCACAATTCCCCCCCCCCCCCTGCACTCGAGCTATGCCAATAGGCCGTTCTACCTCTTCGCCCTTACCTCATTACACACAGAAATAACAATAGTGTGATGCATCAAATGAACAAATCCACAAGGGCCGTGACGAGGATTCGGACAGACGCCCAAGAGCATCCCAGACGCTGCCTTAATCGACTGAGCTACGACAGGGTAAAGGACATTGTGATTTGTGTGTGTAATGAATGCCTTACTCCCCTCCCCCCTCCCCCCTCCTGGATCAAATCAATTACAAACCAGGAAGCCTTTTTCTGGACATAGAAAAAGCCTTTAAAGTAGGCAGTGCTCCAGCTACACTGTGCTGCCTGGCAGATAAGGAAATCAAAGGACATATTGTTGCCTTTGCCATAGGAAGTCTGCTCAACAGAGAAGCTAAAGTCAGATTCCAAGGAAAAACATCCTCTTCAAAGAGGCTGGAAAATGGGACTCCAGAGGTAGGAATATTAAGCTCTTCCCTCTTCAACTGTCTCATGAAGCTCAAGTTACGAAAAGCCAAACAGCTTACCCATATGAAGACGACCTTGCAGTCATTATCAATGGCAAAGGCGCCAGGAACCATGCACAAAAATACCTAGACATCATCAGCAGGAAAGCGGAACGCATAGCAGTGAAAAAAAACAGCAATAAAACTAAAGCAATTGCCAAGAAATTGAGTGGGTTACCTTTTTTTAAATACCTTGGAGTCATAATAGACAGCCAGTTGAAATTCACTCAAGAAATTGAATATCTTCGGTGCTGCTTCATCTTAAACTGGGTTTTCTTCAAATGTTCACTCGCTACGTCTTGGTATCTCTTGAGTTTAGAATGGATCTCGCTCAGCAAACGTCGTCCCCTTGGCGAGAGAAACGTTTCCCATCAGTCTCTCATGCAGCAACTGGATAGGTCCTCTCTCTTGATGACCAAAAGTTAATTGAAATAGAGAACACCCCCCCCCCAATACACACAGAGATCAAAATAACGTGATACATCAAATGAACAAATCCACACGGGCCGTGACGAGGATTCGAACCTGCGTCCGGGAGCATCCCAGACACTTCCTTAATCGACTGAGCTACGACAGGGTTAAAAGAGTTGAAACCGAAGTTCTACTGAACTTACTGGATCCCGTAGCCTCTCCGAGGCACAAACCAGAATTTTACACACCCCCCCCCCCTGCACCCGAGCTATGTCAATAGGCCGTTCTCCCTCTTCGCCCTTACATCATTACACACAGAGATCACACTAACGTTATGCATCAAATGAACAAATTCACAAGGGCTGTGACGAGGATTTGAACCTGCGTCCGGGAGCATCCCAGATACTCAGCACCCCAGGGTTAAAAGAGTTGAAACCGAAGTTCTACTGAAATTTCTGGTTTGTGCCTCGGAGAGGCTATGGGATCCAGTAAGTTCAGTTCTTTTTAACCCTGTCGTAGCTCAGTCGATTAAGGCAATGTCTGGGATGCTCCCGGACGCAGGTTCGAATCCTTGTCACGGCCCTTGTGGATTTGTTCATTTGATGCATCACGTTAGTGTGATCTGTGTGTGTAATGATGTAAGGGCGAAGAGGGAGAACGGCCAGAGATTTTGCAAAGGCATTCGACAAATGTGATCATGGAGTGATTGCACACAAAATGAGGTCAATGGGTATAACTGGTAAAGTAGGACGCTGGATACTCAATTTCCTGTCGAACAGAATACAAAGAGTAACAGTCAATCAAGTAAAATCGAGTCCGAGCTCAGTTAAAAGCTCTGTACCTCAAGGTACAGTCCTTGCACCACTGCTGTTCCTTATTCTCATATCAGACATAGACAAAAACACAAGTCACAGCTTCGTGTGATCCTTTGCAGATGATACAAAAATCAGCACGAAAATTACCTCTGCTGAAGACATTGATAAACTACAAACAGATATTAACAAAGTTTTCGATTGGGCAGAAGAAAATAACATGATGTTTAACAGTGATAAATTCCAGGTACTCAGATACGGCAAAAGTGAGGACCTTAAACATAATACAGGGTACAAAACATTATCGAATCTGCCCATAGTAGGAAAACAGCATGTCAAAGATTTGGGAATAATAATGTCCGACGACCAAACGTTTAGGGAGCATAACCAAGCAAGTATTGCGTCAGCCAGAAAAATGATAGGATGGATTACGAGAACCTTCAAATCCAGGGATCCCATCACAATGGTTGTACTCTTCAAATCACTTCTGTTGTCCCGTCTTGATTACTGCTCAGTACTCACTTCCCCCTTCAGAGCAGGAGATATTGCCGAAATTGAGGGAATACAGAGAACATATACGGCACGCATAAACGAGATAAAGCACCTAAATTATTGGGATAGTCACAAAGCTCTCCAAATGTACTCACTAGAAAGGACACGAGAGAGATACCAAATAATATACACATGGAAAATACTGGAGGGACAGGTCCCAAATCTGCACAGTAAAATAACAACGTACTGGAGTGAACGACATGGAAGAAAATGCAGAATAGAACCAGTGAAGAGCAGAGGTGCCATAGGCACAATCAGAGAACACTGTATGAACATCAGAGGTCCAAGGTTGTTCAACGTCCTACCAGCGAGCATCAGAAATATTACAGGAACAACCGTGGACATCGTCTAGAGGAAACTAGATTGTTTCCTTCAAGGACTGCCGGACCAACTGGGCTGTGGTGGGTATATGGGCCTGCGGGCCGCTCCAAGCAACAGCCTGGTGGACCAAACTCTCACAAGTCAAGTCTGGCCGCGGGCCGGGCTTGGGAAGTAGAAGAACTCCCAGAACCCCATCAACCAGGTATCAACCAGGTATCAACCAGGTATCAAGCAGGCCTATTGACATAGCTCGGTTGCAGGGAAGAGTTGTATAAAATCCTGGTTTGTGCCTCGGAGGGGCTTCGGGATCCAGTAAGTACAGTAGAACTTGGGTTTCAACTCTTTTAACCCTGTCGTAGCTCAGCCGATTAAGGCAGTGTCTGGGATGCTCCCGGACGCAGGTTCGAATCCTCGTCACGGCCCATGTGGATTTGTTCAACACCCCCAAGGAATGCATTAATCTGCTACGAGCTGCAGATAGGACAAAGGGTAAGTTCTCATCCCAGTTGTGTCCAGTCTTCGCCAACAGCCCGAAACATCTGCTTCAGAATCTGGTGAAATCTTTTTAAGACACCTTGACTTTGGGGATGATAAGTACTGGAAAACTGATGTTTGACGTGTTATTTCAGACAGAATTTTTGGAATTCAGCTGAACGGAAATTGCTCCCGTTTTCCGACTGGATCACACGGGGCAGTCCAAACAAGGTACAAAACTTCGCAGTTGATTTATGACTGTCATAGCTCTAATATATAGCACAGGATAGGCTTCAGGAAATCTGGTTGTGGCACACTATAAGGGTTATCAAATACATGTGACCGGACTTGGTCCGTGGAAATGGGTCGACACAATCAATAAGATTGTGGAAAAGGGTTCATGTGGAATAATAATTGGATGAAGGGAAATTCTAGGAACAATTTGGCTGAGTTTCCCTGCCACTTGGCAGATTAAACACTGCTGACAACGTTTGGCAATATCTCTCTTTACTTTAGGTCAATAAAAATGTTTTGTTACCTGAAACATCATACGGTTGACCCCTTGGTGACAACTTAAGGGATCGTCATGGGCCGCTGTGAGGGCATGTTCACAGTATGCTTTGGGAACTAAAAGCTTGGTGACACTCTCACAGTCCTCTGAAGAGAGAGAAACCTTAGATCTCCATCGTCTCATCAGCATCTGCTCTCGAAGGAAGTGTCCAACATCATCTGCCAAAGCATCCTCCTCTGTAACGGCTTCAGAAAAATATACAGACAAAGTGGGGGTCGATGTTTTGGAGTTGGGATAAGGTATGGGATTCAACATCGGAAAAAGGGGGAGAGATATTAACTGGGGAAACAACTTCGTCATAGGGCATCACTTCCCCAACTCTACTAATCTCATCCAAATGGGCTAAGAAGGTGTCAGCCATGTCGATTTCTGGGTCTACCTGTGGAGGTTTTGGAGCCTCCCCTTCGGCTGTAGAACTGGAAACATCACTCTGAGACTTAGCGCCCTGGGATCAGGTGACTGCACAAGTGGGATACACACTAGAGTTATCTCACTCACTTTTGAGAAAACTCTATAGGGTCAGCAATCATTATAGGGAGATGACTATTTATCAATTTCCCAGCAATGTCATCTATATAAATAAAAATGGAATGTTCGTTTGTTCAAAATCGCTAATCTCTGAAAGTTCTTCACCGATTGCTTTGAAATTTTAACACAATGTTCCATTCGCATCCAAGCGGGTTTTTATATACATACTATATCGATACCACGTCTGTGGCAGGAAAAACAAGCTTTTTTTATAAAACTGTGTTTTTCATGTGAGGGAAATCTTCGAAACATCTTTACCGATTGCTTTGAAATTTTGACACAAGATAGCATTCGAATAGACTAGCGTTTTTTATATACCTACTATATACATGCCTCATCTGTGACAGGAAAAAAACATGCTTTTTTTTTGAAAAACAGCGCCATCTGTTGGACGTAGGAGCAACACACGCTTTAATCTCCTAAAGTTCTTCACCAATTGCTTTGAAATTTTGATACAACGTTTCAATTGAATACGTGCGGGTTTTTATAAACCCACTATTTACATGCCACACCTGTGATAGGTAAAAACATGCCTTTTTTTTTAAACAGCGCCATCTGTTGCACGTAAGACCAACACAAGCTATACAAAATATGTTACGATTCCATTTCAATGTTTCCGATTGCATTGATAAATTGAATTTTCATAGATTTTGATTTATTTTCATTTTAATTTAATTATTTTGTGTGACAATGCATTGGAATTGAGCTGTGTTGTTTACCATACCGTTCATTTTGTGGGCATAGTTCACTTGTTTCTTTTTTCATTGTTTTTCTTTTCGTTGTTTTAACTGTTCTTATTATTTTTCAGTGCAATTTGTGGTGAAATTGAGCTGTGTCGATTGATCTGCGTTTGAATTATTGAAATATTTCTTTAGTATTTTTTTTTTGTTTTGAAAACATGAAAATGGACAACACGTTTATTTCACAGCTGCAAATGTGCAACAAACAGCTATGAATCCACCGGCTACAACGTTAACTGCTTTCTTCACGTTATGTCAAAATGACGTGTATGCGAAAACAATGCTGTATTCGGAAGTGCCTACGCATTACACATGGAATGCCAGTAGAAAATCATTTGAACGACGCAAACGAGGAGAGCGAGTCGACGGACAACCTGGCATATTCAAATAAACTACGACAGGCAGACTGTACACCGTGCATCCCAATCAGGATGAATGCTTCTTTCTTCGCAAGCTGTTGGTAAATGTGCTCGGTCCAACGTCTTTCCAGCCATTGAGATTTGTCAACTGCGTAACACATGCCACTTTCCGTAGTGCATGTCAAGCTCTGAAATTATTGGAGAACGATCGGCACTGGGATGTATGCATTAATGACGCGTCCAACACGTCACATCCAAATCAAATTCGTGCAATGTTTGCAATCATATTGATCACCGGCTCTCTGTTATCTCCAACAGAGTTATGGGATAATTATAAATCGCACATGGCTGAAGATATTATCCGTCGAATACGCAAAGAAAAATTAAAATATGACTATGGATTTTACAGCAAAAATCTTCAACGAAGCGTTGATAATGATTGAAGACTTGTGCTTAGAAATCGTGATCAAAGTTCTAAATCAATTGGAAATGCCATCGTCGAATCGATTTGCTGCTGCTTCGGTCGACGTAGAATTGCGTCGTGAACAAAGTTACAACACAGGTGATCTGTTGTTGTATGTTTAATAAAATATTCCTAGGCTAACGCTTGAGCGAAAAGGCATTAACAATCAAATAATTCAAACTGTCAATAACAGGCTTGGAGAAATCTTCTTAGGTGCGCCAGGAGGAACTGGTAAAACCTTCATAATTAGATTGAGTTTGGCAGCATTTCGATCCCAAAATGGCATAACCTTAGCTTTTGCGTCGTCCGGAATTGCTATGACATTGCTACCAGACCCATAGGTCTGGATGATATTTTGTCCGACCCCGGCTGTAAGAGTAGACATAGTATAAGGCCTGGTCTGTAGATTATTGAAAGGGTACTACCTAGATGAAGTGAATGTTTTTCGTGCCATAAAATAGGAATGACACAGTATTTTATATATAGTTTTGTGCTCGTCCGCTAGCTTAGCTAATTCATACACATCCTTATAGAGGCTTTTCCCTGTCCCCAGCAGCATTGTTAGCTTATCGGGCAAACAGGACAACATCTCCTCTATAAGAATGAGCTGTTTCAAGGACACAAAATCACAAATATCCATACCATTCAAACACCTGTCAAAAATAGATTTCATGTCTCGAACAAAATCTGTTATGGTTTGATCAGGGGTGTACCAAATTTCTTCCAAACTTCCAAATTTCTGCCCGAGTGCCTCTGCATTTAGTTTAAAAGCCTGTAAGATCCTACATTTGACAGTTGGGTAAACAAAACTGTCCTCAAATGGGAGAGAGGCAAAAATCTCTTGAGGCTTTCCCTTCAATTGACCCTACATAATAGTCACCCATGAGTCTTTTGGCCATTTAAGACTCGTGGCCAATTTAGCAAAATGTAATAAGAACAACTCAGGGTCCTTCTCATTAAAATGTGGCAATTCGACCCCCTTTGGAAAATGACTACTACCTAGGCTACCTCCTAGGCCTCTCTACTATAGGGACTTGACAGCTGAGTGGACAGTGCTTCGTATTCGTAGTCCTGACGTTCCGAGTTCGATTCCAGGTGGAGCCAGAAACAAATGGGCAGAGTTTCTTTCATCATGATGCCCTTGTTAAATAGCAGTAAATAGGTACCTGGGAATTAGACAGCTGCTCTGGGCTGCTTCCTGGGAGTGTTGTCGTAAATTTCCGACCCCCAAATTACTATCCCCGAAATAACAAGCTAGATTCGTTATGTCAGGAAACTAACCATGCTAACTGTATTAATTTTCCAGTGCAGAAATGTCAAGAAGCTCCCTGGAAAACTTGGAGACTTATTGTGTCAGCCAACATAGGCGATGTCGGAAAATCCGACACCATTTAATAATATCACATTCAACAGGCAGAAATATTGCTGCTGCTGTTGTATACACAAGTTAACCCATAGAAAATGTAACTTGCAGTGGAACTTTCCATCTATAAAAAACGGGATTTCATTACCACATACTATTATAATTCACCAGCTATTGTGTTGGAATTATTCTTAAATACATTAGTCTTTGGACTTTTACCATCATAAAAACATCTCATTTTAATTAATATAATTATTAGTATCAAAATAGAGTAAATGTGACAATTCTATCAGTTACTGTCATCTCTACAAAGTGAGGGAGGCGTCAGTAGTGTGGAGTGGTCAGCCATTGTTGTTAGACCAGAGTCGTGGAGCAAATTCGGCTCCTATAAATTCTCTTGGACGAAGTGTTATGGAAGATCAGAGTAGTGACCTGCTATCATCAACACGCTGTCATCAATCTCAAGGGAAGTGTTTTTCCAAAACCCGTATATCTAATCATTTTTGGCCATTAATGTCTGTAGATAGGGTGAACCGGTTAGAACACGAATGATCGACTCAAAAAAGGTAATTAAGCCTTGGTCTTTATGGTTCAATGTGCAGTGTTTTCTCTGATATAGCTGTCATATATTAGGATTCTCTCTTCATAGCTAGCTCCCTTTTGACAGGTCAAGACGAGAAAGCATGCTTTGTGTATCAGTTTCCTTGGTGATGGAAGCTACCTCACACGAGGAAAATTTGGTGTCTACATCCTAGTTATACCTGGTGTACTAAGGCCTGCTGTACAATAAGATAAGGAACCTCTTCAATGTTTAACAATATATGTAGTTTAATATTGTAGTTTGATTGGCTGCATATATATAATTTCAATATAAACCCCCCCCCCTAATGTGCAAGGATCGATTTGTGAGATTATTGCAGAAATACAGTCCACTTAACATCATACAAATTGCTATCGAAGTATATAAATTAACGTAATATAAATTCTATATAAATTCATATAAATTAAACATATATAAATCTCACAGGTCGGTTCCCACATTATTTAGACCTTCAGAACCGGATTATTGGTCCTTTGAACCCACATTATTGGTCATCTTCGAGTCGGATGACAGATTATTTGGTCATCTTAGTACCGGATGAACCAGTTAACCAGTGGATTCATTAAATATACTAGTGCAGTGTGATTTATACAGTGCCAGTCAAAGACGGCGGCGTTGCCTCGAGCGAGCGAGCTCAGGAGCCCCTCAAGCCCAGTTCAGCCTCATCAGCGGTTTCATATGGTCACCCACAGATTTGGTGGCGTGTTATTCTATGAAATGACAGCGCTAATATTGAAGCCAGCCAAATTAGTGGCTGTGTCCTCACGAGATTGTTCACGGAGTTCGTGGTGTTAAATTTTGCGAGAGAGATTATCCACGTATTTTGTGATGTTAATTTTGCGAGATCACTAATAATATTTAATACTTCTTGATAATATTAGAAGTTTCTTAGAGGCTAAATAAGAGGCTATTATCAATAATTGTGTATATTATTTCTCCAAAATGGTGATTCAAAGTCTGCTCTTCAAGCAATCGAAAACTTCTCTTGGAAGATCGATAGCAAGAACCTCATACTCCCAATTATAAATGACCTAATTGATGCACAGAGTAAAGGGTCTCGAATTTCCTTTGTATGGATACCTTCACACATAAATATAACCCATCATAATGAGACAGACATTGCAGCCAAATTAGCGTGTAACAAGTTTGAAGTTGAATTAGATCTAGGTATCCTCATCTCTGCTGTCAAAACCGTATTGGTCCAAACATTCAGATCTGATAGGAAAGAACTTACTGACTCCCAACGACCTGAAAATACTAGTATAAAAAGCTATGATTTGTTCAGATCTGAAACCTACATCTATGGGCAGCACAAAACGTCCACTAGACTGTGCGACACAGTGGTTGCAAGGATCAGGTTGGGTTACCGTTACCTGTGGCAGGTGGCTGCAGGTGACGGATCTCCCAATCCTGAGCACTCCAGTTGCAAACTCTGTGAGCAGGAAGTACGGCACGATCTCCTGCACTACATCACTGAATGCCCAGTTATTAGACCTTTCAGACAAGTTGGTATGAGGTACCTGGAGCTTTGCAATTATTTTATTCACTCTCGTATTCTTGAAGATATCCTCACAGTGTACCCAAAATTTGCCAGTGCAGGCTACTAAACATATGGCCCTGTATGACTAACCATCCTGCGAGATGGGGACTTTTATTACCACTGCTACCTTATTCAATCTTGTGTTGATGATATCCTCAAAATGTATCCGGAGTCTGCCAGTGCAGACTGCTTATCACATGCCTCTGTATGACTAACCATCCTGTGTGATGGGGATTTCTTAGCATCAACTAGTTAGCTTTTTTGACACACTGTACTCCACTTCATATAGTCTAGGGTAGCTGCACTAGTGCAGATGTACCTAATGTAATAATTAAAAAAAAAGAGAATTATTTAATATATATTGCACTAGTTTCACAACACAATATTTACTAATTGCCAACCCACAACAGGGTAGGATATTACCATTGACTAGTTGAACTATTTATTGTTCATCCTAGTCCCATTATTACCATAGTCTAGTGGTACTATATTGAACAACATAGCACCATTAATGAATGGTGCAGACCGTATTTTGGGTATAATTTTTATCAACTCGAGTTGAGTTGTGTTTATATAATAATTTACTTATGATCATTACACCTTTGAGTGATTCATTAGTATCTATACCATCCTAGGGTGATATAGAAGAGCTAACCTAAAGGTACTTCCAGTGACACTGATTTATCACTCAAATCATTAGTGTGTATGATTGTATATATAATGTGTATTAATTTCAAGTGCTAACCTCTAGTAGAGGTAGGATTACAGCCTAGTGAGTGCAGAAATTTTACCCTAGGCTACCATCAGTACTTGTTCATCATTATGAGCAACCCAAGTACAAGCCCCACAAGGCTTAACCAACTAGCCAATATGTATAATGTTGACAATGAGAAAACTGTCATACATCTAGTACTACAATTGCTGGATTTGCCTGAACCTGATCTGACTGCTGACTCATTACAATCCTTCAGCATGGAGTTTGAGTCACTACTAAGAACATTCAGTCTTATGGTTGATATAACTACTAGTGAATGGATGACCAAAGTAGTCCTTCAACGAAAATTGTCCAGCGATATACTAGATGAATTATACGCACATCAACATAACACCATCCTGACAGTACAGGACATCACTGAAGGTTTACATTCCATCATAAACAAACGACGAGCAAATGAGGAAGTTAAAGCATCTTGCAAGCCTTCAGAAATAGAAAATAAGAGTCAATTAAAAGGTAAAAAAACTACCCCAAATAAACATCAGTCAATTACACTCACATCAAGTTGCAGAAAATCTGACAATGCAGCAGAATCCTCCAAGCCTACTGTTACTAGTTCACCCAAACTGGTATCTTCCAAACGTGCAGTAGGCTGGGGGACATGTATGTTCTGCAAAAAAGAAACATTCAACATACTGTTGTGCTAATTATCCAACTAGAGACACTCGTATTAAGCGACTCCAGGAATTAGGGAGATGTTCAAGGTGTCTCAAGTCACACAACATAGACTATTGCGATACCCAATTCAACACTTGCAACAGGTGTAGAAGAGGTAGGCACCACGCAGCACTGTGCAAACATACGAAATTAACGTATTCAAGACCCAAGGTGGAAGATAGCATTCCCTCCACAGTACAGTACTGCAAGGTGCAACAAACGAAGAGTGTCCAATCGGCAAAGTCTAAAGGTAATACAACTTTACCTACTGCTCAAATTACCATCCAGAATAAGAGGGCCAAGGTCCATACCCGTGGGTTGTTTGACCAAGGGTCCCAGAGAACATATGTCACTAAAAAGTTGGCAGATGAACTACAATTAAAGCCTGTAGCCCAGACGACATTCAACATCTCAGGGTTTATAAGAGATGCAGGACCTCAAGTCTACCAGGTGGTACAACCATCAGTACGTTTAGGCAGGTACGTCTGTCAAGTGCAAGCCATTGTGGTGGACAAAATACCAGTAGACCTACAAGTTCAAGGTCTGAGAGCAACAGCCAAATTCCTGAGAAATAGAGGAATAAAATTGGCAGATAATATTAAGTCTGATCACCTCACCAACTTCGATATCCTTGTAGGGACAGACTACTACCATCGATTCATTGGTAGCCCTACTAAATATTAGGGCATAACCATGTTAAATTCTGCAGGGATTTCTCCAGTAGCATTATACTAAGGAGATTACAGCTGACTATACCAACAGAGGTTGATGTTAATATCATCATTTAAAGCTGAAGATGATTTCATGAGGCCTTCAGTGGCAAATCAGTGAACAGTAGCCTAAACAGCTACAAGTCACAGCGACCAATGTCACTGAACCCACTGCAGTCTCAGAACCATACTTAGCTTTAATGATGGGCTATTCAATCCTCTGAATCAATTAACTAAATTAAACCTCAATAAATCTGACGACGGATTTGATACATTTATTATTTAATCAAGATGAATTCCATGGGCCTCAGTGTTTATATATCAGTGACCAGTTACCTGAACAAGCTTCAAGTTATATCTTATGTCACTGATCTCACTGCAGTCCCTGAATCATACTTGACTGTAGTACTTGATCACATTCAGTCTTCTGGGTTAAATAATATGTATTTAGGCTTGAATTTTAGCCTCTCAAGAGTTAACAGGGAAATGAAATCGCATTAGACTTCTAACCCCTGCAACTCTAGTACGGGACATCAGTCCTGTACGAACAGACACACAAATGTGTGATTACTAACTACTAACATCAAATTAATCTAATAATTCGAAGGAGGAGTATCGGTGTTCGTCTGTTCTAAATAGGACTTTGACCCGTGAGCAGCCCCCCGGGGAATTATGTCGGAAAATCCGACACCATTTAATAATATCACATTCAACAGGCAGAAATATTACTGCTGCTGTTGTATACACAAGTTAACCCATAGAAACTGTAACTTGTAGTGGAACTTTCCGTCTATAAAAAACGGGATATCATTACCACATACTATTATAATTCACCAGCTATTGTGTTGGAATTATTCTTAAATACATTAGTCTTTGGACTTTTACCATCATAAAAACATCTTATTTAATTAATTTAATTATTAGTATCAAAATAGAGTAAATGTGACCATTCTATCAGTTACTGTCATCTCTACAAAGTGAGGGAGGCATCAGTAGTGAGGAGTGGTCAGCCATTGTTGTTAGATCAGAGTCGTGGAGCAAATTCGGCTCCTATAAATTCTCTTGGACGAAGTGTTATGGAAGATCAGAGTAGTGCCCTGCCATCATCAACACGCTGTCATCAATCTCAAGGGAAGTGTTTTTCCGAAACCCGTATATCTAATCATCTTTGGCAATTATTGTCTGTAGATAGGGTGAACCGGTTAGAACACGAATGATTGACTCGAAAAAGGTAATTAAGCCTTGGTCTTTATGGTTCAATGTACAGTGTTTTCTCTGATATAGCTGTCATATATTAGGATTCTGGCTTCATAGCTAGTGCCCTTTTGACAGGTCATGACGAGGAAGCATGCTTTGTGTATCAGTTACCAGGGTGATGGAAGCTACCTCACACTAAGAAAATTTGGTGTCTACATCCTAGTTATACCTGGTGTACTAAAGCCTGCTGTACAATAAGATAAGGAACCTCTTCAATGTTTAACAATATATGTAGTTTAATATTGTAGTTTGATTGGCTGCATATATATAAATTCAATATAACCCCCCTAATGTGCAAGGATCGATTTGTGAGATTATTGCAGAAATACAATCCACTTAACATCATACAAATTGCTATCGAAGTATATAAATTAACATAATATAAATTCTATATAAATTCATATAAATTAAATGAATATAAATTTCACAGGTCGGTTCCCAAAGGCGATGTAACTAGTATTTCTCACACTTTTTTTAATTCTTCCAGTCTACAGTTTAATTATACTTTAGAAGTATTATATTAGACTGCATTTAATTAAAATTTAGACAGAACTATGTAACTTTCTCTCTGAAGTCAAATTTAACCGACGTGACTAGACGTGTCTACATGAGATCAAATAGTCACGCCATAAACTGTATATATATTGAAAATAGTTTAACTCGTTAATACTTGCAATCCAGCACTGCAAACAGTAAAATAAACTGTTCTCTGTGACTGGAATAAATAGAATAATATGCAAAATAATGCTTCCCTATCCTCATCCATATATGGGTTGAAATTAAACCGTGCTAGTGGCGTGACTAAATACGGTGGAGGAGGGATCCCCATTGTTGTGCGAGACCGTGTGTTGAGCTGAAGATCTCTCATGAGGAAGCTCCTTGTGCCGCCACGTTTGGTGCTCGTGAATTGAGACATCTGCATACTCCAGCTGCCAATACCTCAAATTACGAGTGTCTCGTTTCCAGTTTGTCAATATTTGTCTGTACTTATTTTGTGGCCATTTAATAATACGTTTGGATGACAACTCGTTATGAGACAGGCGATTTAAAAAAACATAGTGAGCTCCTCACGATCTATCAATTAATTCTGCTGAATGTGACTCATCTGTGATAGGGAATATTTACAGTAGTTACATTGTGATCTTTTGGCAAATCTGCGGTGGTTATCAGAGAACCATGCGACATCAACCCATTGCAACACGTGGGAACAGCTGCCATAACCCGCAAGGCTCATACCTGACTGATTGTCCAAACAATCATGGTGATTGTTTAATCCAATGATGTTTGATGTTGATCCATGATTCAAACGTGGTGATGTTTGATCCATGATCCAAACAATCATTGTGAACAATGATAGGGTCATTGAGTAAGCAAACTAATACCAGTAGTTTAGTCAGCTAATAATTATTACCAAATTTCAATCTATCGACAATTTTCGAGTGATAGGCTACTATTAAATACCCCCCCCCCCTCTAATATGTGCAGAGGGTAAACCCAGTAAGAGATAATTTTACTACAGTCTACTCAGTTATACAGTCCGCTAATTCAATAAATAAATACAATTACTACTTACTGGGAAAATCCCTACAGGTGTGTAACAAAAAGGAGGCCTGGCCGAGGACCTGGCCGCAGGGACGCTAAGCCCAGAAATCATCTTAAGATAACCTCAAAATAGGCTACCTGCAGAACCATTACTTCCTGCAGCTGCTGCAGCTTCTAGTTTTTCCCTCCTCTAACCTTATTTGATCTTCAGCCATCTGCTGTTTAAGCACTGTGCTGCTTAGGGCTCCAAATATGGCACCCCCACTGTGCGCAGGATATAAAATTTTAGAAATTTTTGTTTTTGTTTTTGAAAAAGATAAATACCCTTTCCCTGCTTACAGATATGTAAAAGAAAACGAAATTGTTCTTACTTTGGTCGCAATGGGGTCCGGAAAATGAAGTGTGACATCACGACTTCGTGGTCACCCGTGACCTAGACTCTTGGAGGCTGTCGTGTACCAACTTGAACATGCCCCAGTTGCCTCAAACAATTTTTTTTGTTAATTTTTTGTGTACATTTCCAAATACATTTCTTTTGTTTTTTCTTGCCAATCCTCTGTATACTGAACACGTACACAATATTATAGCAGTAGAACATCCGTACTGTCCCGAGACACTGTGTTATATACATCACAAATATGTCCACATATATTGCTCATATTTCCAATGTTTCATATTCATTTATGTATAATTACAACATATTTAAACACTATACACTATCACACAATATAATTCACCATCTACACACACACAGGGAGGAATACTAAGCGCTTTCCTCTTCAACTGTCTCATGGAACAATTCATGAAGCTCAAGTTACCAAAAGCCAAACTTCTTAACTATACAGACGACTTTGTGGTCATCATCAATGGCAAAGGCACAAGGAACCATGCACAAAAATGCCTAGATATTATCAGCAGGGAAGCGGAACGCATAGCAGTGAAAATAAACAGCAATAAAACAAAAGCAATGGCCGTTAAAATGAGAACTCAAGACATCAGACTCGCAATAAAAGGACATGAAATTGAGTAATTGAGTGGTTACCTCTTTTCAATCCCTAAGAGTCATAATAGACAGCTAGTTGAAATTCACTCAAGAAATTGAATATCTTCGGCAAGGCTGTAAAGAAACGAGTTTCCTACAGAAACTCAGTTAGGTCACTCATTGACTATGTTGCTCCTGCTCTTACATCCCTCAGTGATAACCAATGGAGAAAGAAAACTGGAAGTGTCTCAAAACAATGCTGGGAGCACCTATACGGACGCATCGAGAGAATCTAACAATGGAAACCAACTTACCTGCCTTAGAAAACAGGATCAAACAAAGGATAGCCACCATAACAGCAAAACTTGTTGGAACCACCACCACCAGACTGTTAATCAAAGATAGCATACACAGATAGCTTCAGAGAAACTTTCAATATAAAACAAGTGCATGGACGGATAAACTAGTGAAGATTCTAGAGACAGTGAACCTGAAACGGACCATTAAAAACAAAGGAAAAGATCGACCATATCAACACTTTCGGCAGCCTCCTCCATGGGAAGAATCGAGTCTAAAGATTATCATTGAAGGATTTACAGTTAAAAAATCAACATGTGACTAGCAAAGGCTCAAAGCAGTCATTGAACGACATATGGAAATCATCTCAAGACCTACAACGACTCACATCTTCACAGATGGATCAGTTGATCAAGAAAGAGGTTCTGCTGGGGCAGCAGTTTACACAAACAACCATGAAGCTTACTGGAGCATGAATAGTGGATGCTCAACATTGCAAACAGAATTATATGCCCTGAAGAAGGCCATAAACTATATAATTGAGAATAATTTACATGATGTCATGTAAATCGACTCTTCATCTTCGCTCCAGGCATTGTTATCCAGTCAGCACAGAGATAATATACAACTTCTCACAGAAATCCAACAAATAGCAAAAGAAGCCCATAATCTAGGGCTGTCAATCACCCTAAATTGGATACCAAGTTACATTGGCATAGATGGTAATGAAAAGATAGACTCACTAGCAAAAACTGCCATTGCTCTACCTGTTGTACAGGTTCAAATACCTCCAAGTTTTTCACAGATTAAGGAGCAAATCAAGAAGAAAATACTCCCAACTATCAGAAGTCGCCACAGAGCCAAAGTAGCGGAAGGAAGATTCACTGTGATATAGTACGAACAAGCCACTGGATCTACTCTTTCAAGCCTGACAAAAAGATATCCAGAGACATTGCAGTAGCCATACACAGACTCAGACTTGGTTACAAGTGCTGCTGGGGAGGTAATAAACCCAATAGTTAAAGAGTGTCATATCTGTGGAACAGAAGCAGAAGTGCTACTATTGCACTACTTACTGGAATGTGAAGCTACTGAAGCCCTGCGCATCAAACTCAACATTAATCTAACGACAGCAGTTGCATTAGATGCACATTCCACAGCGACTACAATGATTAGAAAAGCCGTTAAAGAATGGGATTCACTAGTGAAAATTCTGCTTCTACATCCGCCACCAAGATAATGTTATTAAAACAAGACTAAAACAGAAACGAAAAAGAAACAGGGAAAAAGGAGGAAACCCCCACCTCCATTTAATACTTTGACCCAAATATCAGAGTAACAAGGTTATCGCGAATAACTGAACTCAATTACGGGCTCACCACAGCCCGTACTACATGAACATTTCATTCTGAGTAGCTAAATCTAAAACAACAACAACAACAACGTTTCCTTTTCTTTGAGCAACCATTACCAGATTGCTCATCATTACAGATTGCTCACTTATCATTGCGCAGTTCAATGCAGTACAACCATGTCTCCCCAGGAAATGACTCTCATGACCATCATTCTGAAATTATTAAGCTCTGAAAGACACAGTAATCTCGTGGCAAGAACAAGGAAAATTGCTGAAGACGACAGGAGAAATTAACCAGATGACAACCCCTTCACAATGAGCCCTCATAGCAAATTGTTAGAAACGGTAACAAATAAACGAAGAACCGAAGAAACGCCCGTAGTCATCAATTTAGATGCCAGCCATAACCCAAGAGCAGCCCGCAAACCAATGCCTAGGACCATCTTCAAAACCAAAAAGTCAGTAGATAGTCCCACTTATGTCTACATTGCCACACTGGAAAAATATCACCCAGGATCAGATCTCAAAGCCAAACCTGATATTAGAGGCAGATGTAGCATATCCACAGCTAACCCAGATATAATTATAAACCTCAGGAATACGATTGTCTCCACCTCGACGAGATTTCCCCATTTATTCTACTACCATGCCAACCAATATGAAGTTCGTGAATAAGAAAAGCAGCACACCTATCAGGAATAGCCAGGCTAGTCAATCTAGTCAGGCTAGCACCAGTAGTAGTGCAGGGGGAGGGAGGGGGGGTACCGAATCACCACTCAACAACAACAACAACACACCATCCCAGCTGGGTGGCGTGACGTCATTGGCGTTTCCGACTCGTGCTATGCTACAATTAACTCAATCAAAACCTGAAACACCTTAAACAAGCTGCTGCCTGCCCTTTGTCCAGACTTCAAGCACTTCGCTGAAAACCCATGGTTCAGGTTATTAACCCAGATACTTGAAGGTCAAATGACGATAATCGGAGAGAAGTCGACCCTAATAAGGAGCCTGCAAGTCGAAACTAATATCAAGCTTAAGGAAAATCAAGAACTGTTTTCCAGGGTTGGCCTTCTTGAACTCTCTTAGGAACACGGTTACACAATTAGATTCAACAGAAAACATTAGAAAACAGGATGAAGTGTTGGAGAAGTTTGCGAATCATTTCAACACCTCACAGCAGCAGGACACTGTTTCTCAAGACGAATTTGACCAACAAAAGCTCCTTGATTCTGTCATTATCTCCTCACGCAGTTTCCCCCAAGAAACAGACGGAGAGGACTAATTCATCGTGATCCGGAAATTACGTGAAAAGATGAATTGTGAAATCCAAACAAAAGACATCAAATCTGCATATAGAGTAGGTACCAAATCATCTGATGCAAATAAGAGAAGAATTCGTGTGAAACTGGATAGCAGTTCGCGCAAATTATACCTTATTGGCGATGCAGTGTCTAAAAAACTATTTATGTGAATGAAAGTTTAAACAGGAAAAGACAAAATCTTTTCTTTAAACTGCAAGTCCGTAAAGAACTCCAATGGGTCAATAAAACATTGGTTTGCAAGAGGTGGTAAAATACTAGCTAGGAAGTCTGACACTGGGAAAGCCTATGAAATAACCACTGAGACACACCTCAGACTTTCCTCACTGTGTGTGGGTTACCTGCTGAATAACCAGATGCCAAGTGAACACTATCCCTGGGGTCCCCTCTAACACAGAATCTTCTTAACCCTAGAATGTATCTTATAATTTCATTTAGAGACCAAAGTGTACTATAACTCTGCCTTTCCATTTAAATGGTTTTAATTTTCCTTTTTTTCTTGTTTGTCCACCATTTTAAATTGTTCATTTCACCATTTGTCACTACTGTTGTTATATCATTGTATTGTTATTTGCGATTACTGTCAATTCATTTGCATAATCTTAATTTTTATTATTGTTTATTATTAATTTAAATTTTACTGTAATTTGTAAAAATTGTAGAAGTAGATTTGCAGCAAACTTAGTATTTTACTGTTCTGTAATTGCTTTCTTTATTGTATCTTGACTACATGCAATATTGTATCTACATGCAAGCTGATATTGACCTTGAACTAAATCTGTTGTCACAAATCTACAATAACCAGCATATTGATCATCACTGCTGCAGGTATTACACAGCAAACCTTGCAAAAAAAAACTCCAAAATAAAACTTGTCTATCAGCTTTCATTCAAAATGTCAGATCACTTGGTAAACATTTTCATGATATTAATGCACTACTCACAGCACTAGGCACTAGACTATTGTTCATTATTTTAACAGAAACATGACTAAGTCAAGACCATACCCAACTTTACAACTTAACTGGTTATACAGCTATTCACAAATGAAGACCAAATAAAAGAGGAGGTGGAATAACTATCTATTACCAAATTATCTTCGTTTGCAATAGTGTCATTAGTGATTGAGACAACTACTGTGAATATACCTTAGCTCAATTCTATATTAAATCCCTCTAAATCTTCCATAACTATTGGAGCTATCTATAGTTTCCCAATACTAATATAATTGCATTCTCAGATAACGTAAGGAATCTTATCATGAACAACAAGCTCAACAAAAATCAAATCATTCTAGAAAAAACTTTAATACTTATCAATGTCAACAAAGTAGCCCTCAAGTCGATTATTTCCTAAGCAGCATGAACTCCTGTATGCTAATCCTCACAATCACCAAGCCCACCCGAATCACTCAAACTTCCGCTTCTACCTTGGATCACTTATGGACTAGCATAACAGCTCCCCTTACATCTGGTATAATCACTGCCCGAACAACTGACCACTATCCTACCTTCCTCATACCAAACATGGACATAACACTAACAAATACCGAGAAACTTACCTTCAGGCTACACAGTGAAGCAACAATAGACAATCTCACATATGCACTTCACAATACAAACAGGGAATTTGAATTTAATAAAATATCTTCTACAAGACATAAATTTATTAGCCAACATCTTCCTTTCCAAAACTCTAAAACTCTACAACACTCATTGTCCGCTCCACACCAGGCAAGTAACTGACAAAAGATTAAACAACCTCAGGTTCACACTTGGCATACTCAAAGTAATTAACAAGAAACTTGAATATGAAAAAATTAGGATTGGCCTAGTTACAAAAGAAGTAGTTAAGAGGTACTCCTCAATGCTTACCAGTATAATAAGAAGAACAAAACGTTCCTATAATGAGAGTAGATCCAAAGAAGCAAAAGGAAACATGAGAAGTACCTGGAAAGCCATCTCTAGCATCCTAGGATCTGAATAACAGTCACATAACAAGCAGATAAACTCCAAGGATGGTTATACACCTGAAACTGATTTAGAAACGGCAAATAAATTTAATAGCGTCTTTACATCAGTTGGTACTAACAGTGCTAGTAAAATCCAACAGTCCCAACCACATGTCACTACATATCTTTCAGGTAGTTATCCAAACTCTCTTCTCCTTTTACCAGTCAGCCCGACAAATGTCGAGCTGACCATCATTTACTCACGAAAAATCATAGCTGGGAACATTAGTGAAATACATTGTATGGTATACAAGGCTGCCTCCCATGCCCTTGCACTGCCCATAGATCTGCTATTCAACAAATTTCAAGGCATGACAGGGCAGATCTAATAGAAACCTTCAAGATACTAAACACGTTGGACGATGTCGATCCGGACACTTTCTTAAAAACGTCAGATGTATCACGAATGAGGAGAGACTGGTTCAAGCCCAACAAGCCACAATGTAGGACAGAAAACAGAAGATGCTTTTTCACCCATAGGAATGTAAGCCCGTTGAACCAGCTTCATGCCGAAGCCGTAACGAATCTGACATATAAACTAAACTTTGCTGGTTTTAAAATACAGATCGAAAAGATCATCAGGGCAAATGGGGAGGACCTTTGACAAGTCGCCAGCTTCTTGTCCTCGTCGAGGCCTTCAGGTAAATTCAGGTAAATCTCTAGAGTGTCATACTTTCCTTGATATCCTTAAAAAAAAGCTCGAGTAACACAAGTTCATAAAGGAGGCTATACGGCAAACATAAACAATTACAGACCAATATCAAATCTGCCTATATTATAACAAATATATGTAAAAAACACTTATAAACAGCTCTATTCCTACCTCGTAAAATTCAAGGGGAAAATAAGTCCCGTCAGTTTTGCTTCCGTTCCCAAAAAGAGTACCAATGATGCAATTATTAGGCTGCTTGATATAATCTACTCAGCCCTTGACAAAAATGAGTTCCCAATTGGACTCTTCATTGTCCTGAGAAAGGCCTTTGATACTGTTAACCATAACTACCTCTTACTTAAACTTCACCAATGTGGAATCCAAGGCCTTGCCAGGAACTATATTCGATCCAATCATAGTAAGAGACATCAATATGTAGCTATCAATGATATAACCTTCCCCATTCTACCATTAACCATAGGAGTGCCACAGGGCAGCATCCTAGGACCTCTCCTATTTCTTATATACATCAATGTATATAACTTCTCTAAAATTCTTAATCCTATATTATTTGCTGACGATACTACCTTCAACTACAACCCCAACCCACACACATACACACACTAAATAATGTTGTAAATACTGAATTTAAAAAGTTCACTCATGGATGTCAACCAGCAAACTCACACTAAACATAGAAAAGACAAGCAACAGTTTGTTTGGAAGCAAATCGACAAATGCACTTCAGCTTCAGATAGACAATATTAACATCAGCAATAAAAATGATGGAAAGTTCCTTGACCTATATGCCCAACCACTTGGGTTGGACGGTAAAACGCCGGTCTCGCTTCATGAAGGTCTGCGTTCAATTCCCGACCGTTCAAGTGATTGGGCACCATTCCTTCTCCCCTTCCCATCCCAAATCTTTATCCTGACCCCTTCCAAGTGCTATATAGTCGTAACGGCTTGGTGCCTTCCCTTGACAATTCCCTCCCTCCCTCCCTCCTTGGCCTACACGTAGACGAGAGACTCAATTTCAGCACACACATACAACACATAACCAGAAAGTCTCAAAAACGGTTGGTATACTTACTAACATCAGATATTTTGTTCCCCACTCTGCCCTTCTCTCATTATACTACGCGATAATCTATCCCTATCTTACATACGGTATCTGTGCATGGGGATCAGCTACTGCAATCAACCTCAAGTCCATCATCATCATCACACAGAAAAAATTCTGCTATCAGAACAATATTAAACTGTTTTCAGACAACACAAAGACCCTCTGTGCAAATCCCTAAACATGTTAAACATAAACTCACTCCACACATTCCTTTGTGGCATTTACAGATACAAAACTTTGTTCTTAGATGCAAATCTTGAACTGAAACTCTTCGTTGACTTATGTAATAGAACCTATAATCCCTACACCAGAAATAAATATATCTTTGATATCCCTAGAGTCAAATTAAATCTGTGTAAACACTATGCAAATAAAGGGACCTAGCCTATTGCCCTAACGAATTAAAAAGCTGTCCAACCTTAGCCTTTGTAGCGAGTAAATATTATACTCGCTCTATTATCTCATTATCTTAATAGCATAACTAATAAGCACTAATTACAGGAGCTAAAATCCTTTCCCCAATTACAGGTAATACTCTTCTCATCTTGTTGGAGGGAGCTGAGGTGTAATCACCATATAAGCAAGCGATATGAGGAATAGCACACCATTTGGTCACCATTTGGTCCGGGAGACATTTCCTGTCACGCAGGGTGCAGTCGCACCTCCACAGATCTCCAGTATCATCTCTTGATACCGGTAATGGCTCAAAAGGGCCACCAGTTACGGGCTATTCATGCCCGTGCCACCTTTTGGGTGGCTTAATCTTTATCAATCAATCAATCGGAATAGCACACACGGGAGACATCTCCCGTCACGCAGGGTGCAGTCGCACCTCCACAGATCTCCAGTATCAGCTATTGATACTGGTAATAGCTCAAAACGGCCACCACTTACGGGCTATTCATGACCGTGCCACCTTTTGGGTGGCTTAATCTTCATCAATAAATCAATCGAATAGCAACCACGGGAGACATCTCCGTTACGTGGGTGCATCGCACCTCACAGATCTTCAGTATCACTCTTGATACTGGTAATGGCTCAAAAGGGCCACCCTTACGGGCTATTCATGCCCGTGCCACCTTTTGGGTGGCTTAATCTTCATCAATCAATCATCGGAATAGCAAACAGTACAATTTCTACAGTCAAGAATGTAGCACTCGGCGTATCTCTTCGACACAGAACAGACAGCAGACTAAACCGATTCGAGCTACAATGCTCTCCCACATAGAGCTCCGCGACTCTGGCCTCACTCAGCTCTCTGCTCTGTTCCAAGCTCCGTCTCATCGTCTATGACATTGCTGTATCCAAGACTAACACATAAATATGAAACCCACTAAACACTGTGTATCTAATCCACTCAACAACGTCACATAATCGTACGTTACACCTTATTCAAAGTAAACCCAAAAAGTACCTAATTTCATCCTCACAGTTTCCTACAGAGTTCTTCAGATTCGCACAGTATCTTGTGCTACCCACTCCCCTAAAATATGTTCCTAGGCCATACAACTTCACCGTTGTATTCACTGACATTATTTTATATATCATGGTTGTTATGTTAAGTGTAAATTTTACTACAAATACCTAGAAATAATACCTCAAAGTATGCTACAATGTGCTACAATGATTATAATCGTCAAATTTTATTGTAATATACCTACTAATTTTCTTCAAATTTTCTGACAATATACCTGTTATAACTTTTCAGTTTTGCTACATATTATGTACTTAAATTTATCTCTTAGATTAAAAACCTGCCCGAAACGTTATGTGTTAGTGACTTTACAAGAATTACACCTTGCTGAACACCACATGATCTGATTTTGTGTTCGCCAAAGAACAGTTTTGACTCACCACTGTACCATGACAGTATGAACGGGTAGAGGGGCCGGAAATGGCGATGTTCGGCACGAAGCACTGTATCTCTTCTGACCATGTTGATGGCATTCTTAACGTCCAGTTTGAGCAGGGCCTTTTCGTCAGAAATGTTGGTGATGTATGCTCGTGCTGCATGAGAAGCCGCTTCACAGCCTTGGGAGATCTCAAATCCTAGCTGAATTGGTTTCAGTAATTCAGTCGCTTGCTGGCTGACAACCCTCGTGGCAGGTTTCTCAACCAGGCGTCCGAGAGTGTTGCCAAGAGCGATTTGCCTTATTCCCTTGTCCTTCTTTATGAGGGCACAGAGGAAGGCACCAAAAAAGAGAGGCCTGATGACATCAGGTATATCAACAGCCAGGCATGCATTGACGAACCTTGTGAATTTCATAAGATCTTGTGCAGCATCACCAACTGCAGGATTTAACATTTGCTTGATGTGTAATGTCTCGTACATAATCATTGTAATATCTCTGAACATCTTTGTAATGACTACTATAACATCTACTGCTGACTGCCGTGTACCATTGCTATAACCCTGACTACCCTTAACCATAGTATTGTATTCATTCACTGTACTCTGTGATCGTCTCTCTCTGACCACTGTATATATCTCTTATATATGTATATATATATATATATGTCTGTATATATATATATATGTCTGTATATATATATATGTCTGTATATATGTCTCTTACTCTCTTCACTTAATAACCCAGCTTAACACTGTTACAGACCAGTATGACCCCTCACTGGGCTGCCATGAATATAAACTGAATATTAAATGAGGATATAACAAGGATAGGGGTTAGTAATTTTCATACATTAACACTGCCACCACCTTCCCGTCCAACCACACCTGAATGTGTCTATCACCGATTCCCCCAGGAAGGCAAGGGATCAGTAATCAATGTTTGGAATTCGTTTGTTTTATTTACTTTATTTATTTCAATCCAAGGGCAACTTTAATATTTACTAAATGGAGGAGAACATGGGGTTTCCAATTCACCACATAAAAATGAAAAGGTAGAGAAATATATCAAAGGGAAGTTAAGTGAATACCACTAGACAAGTTATACCCTTTATTATATGAATCATGTAAATTAAGACAATTTGAACATATACCCTATTCTATTCCCATAGAGGCACGATGGATATCTACTAAGGACATGAAACAAGTGCACAATGCCTTAAATAACACACTGCGGCCAAGATGTTGATGGCGGCCCTCAGCCCTTTGGATGCAGGCTTGCGGCCCTCCAGTCCCGAAACACTCCTCAAGACACACTGAATAAAATTTTGTTTTACCAGCTCTCCCCAGCTATGAGAAGGGGACAAAGGGCCACTATATTGGATACCCGCGACTAGTGCACCTCCCGAGCAATGTTTACCAAAACTGATAATTTATGTTCAAGCCCGTCTCCCCAAGATAAAGAGTAAGGACATTTGACTCGCCTGGTATGGTGAGGGACCAATGAGAGGGGGAAGAGAGGGAATGAGAGGGGATGGAGAGGGAATGAGAGAGGGAATCCGAGTGGGAAGGATTGAGTGGGGGAAGCCAAAGGTATCCAAGACCACCCTCAGGTCAACTTCTTGGACCTTGACAAATGGGCGACCGGGGGGGGGGGTGAGGGAGGAAGACGAAATGATGGGAAGGGGGAGGGAGAAAGGGAGAAGGGGAGAAGGGGAGAAGGGGAGAACCAATGATCTGAGCGCCAGATCATTACAGATGTGTTGAGGTTTTAATCCTGTGAAGCCGCCTGCTGACCCAGGTGGAAAAGCAAGGACTGCTTTGTACACCTCAGATTCACCAACAGTTAATGGGCCTGAAATGGTGTCAGCTGGTGGTGGAACGATGTTGTCACCTTGAGGGACTCTGGTGGGTGTTTGCTTTGCAGGGCCGTTCTGTGGCCGAGTTTCGAGGAGCAATTTTCTCGTCACTGGTGAGGACTCTTAATAGCACTTGCGGTATTTCCCTCTTCAATTTTCTTGGTGATTTGTGCTCTGATTGTGTACGTTTCTGATGTGTTGTTGTTACCATTTCTGCTGCGCTGGTGTGCTTTGCTCGAAGAGGCAGGCAAACTAGGTTGTCCCCCCCTTGGGTATTCATTTATCGCCCTCAGGACCGAGGATGCAAGTGATTTGTCCCTCCTTGGAGGGACAGTGAGGCATACATTGCCAAACAGAAGGACATTATACCACGCTTGATGTTTTCCGGGGCATCATTGACCCTTTTCAGAAGATTACAGAGTTTGGCTGCTGCATTTCGGCGGGCTGCTTTTGGGATGTGTGGTAATATTCTAGCAGACGTCGTTATGATCGCTTGGGTGAGGTTTTCAGATGAGATTTAATTAATGGGATTGTCTTCCTAACTGTTAATGGCAGCTGGCCATTGCTTCCCTTTGGAAGCTGGTGGGAACCTCTGCATTTTGTTTCATTGAGGGTGTAGGCGAGTGCCCCCGTTACTGTTTATGGCGGTGTTTTGTTGCATACTCGGCAACAACCTGCACAGAGCTCTTGAACTCGTCCAATGAGGTGGTAAGATACTTGGAATCAAGGTAGAAAATATGAATCTACTTATTATTTTAATATACAAACCTCCAGATGCAACAGTTGAAGATTCACTGAACAGATCCACAAAATAGAGAATATCCTTGATAACGGAGCAAACCCAGTACCAGACATCATCTTCCTTGGAGACTTCAATCTACCCAGTTTAAAATGGAGAATAGTAAACAATAACATTATAGCAGGAAGTCAACCTGGAAATACCAACCACAGTTCAGAGAACTACTGAGATTCTGTGACAAATTCTCGCTCAGTCAACAGATTACAGAACCAACTAGGAACGAAAATGCTGGACCTGATATTCACGAACAATGAGGAGCTAATCAGAGACATTACTGTCTCAGACACTACGTACTCGGACCACAAGCTTATTGAAGTGCAAACTAACATTAATAACGGTAGTAGGCCAAGAGAATCAACAAGCGAGAAGGGCTATTCAATAAATTCAATTTTAATAATAAAAGGATAGACTGGGAGAAATAAACAGGGAACTTACAAACATTCAGGGAAAGTCCTAAGAAATAAAATCCTACACAAGAATAGAAAAACTGACTTCTGAAGCATATGAGTCTGTCTGAANAATTTGCTAATGATCAAATTAGATTGTTTGATAAATGGATTCGCTCGGCTAAAGCCGAAACATACGAGGCACTGAAGAATTTAATTTTAATGGAACAGTTTATAGATAATATGCCAGATAATGTAGCACAGTACATTAGAGGAAGGATAGAGGTAGATTCTAAAATAGGGATTTGGCCAAGATGGCAGAAAACTACCAGTTGGGGGCAAAAGGCCCAATAAAAATAATTATACCCCACAGAGTAGCAAAACTTATACCCACAGCCAGTCCAGACCAGCTCATTCTAAACCTTTAACTAATGCACCTTCTGTTTCAGACATAACTAACCCTGTTAAATTGTCTAGCCCACGGCACCTAAGAGTGAACCGAAGGGTAATTCTGTTAGTAATGTCTCTTCTTCCCGACGTATCTGTGGTCACTGTAAACGTCCAAACCACAATATTAGCCGTTGTTGGCAACTGTACCGGAAAAAAGACCCAATGCTCTCGTTGTGACACAGGGCTTGAGGCCTTCTGAAGGGTTAGGGAGTAAGACCTCCAACCCACAGTGGTTGGACCTGCTTACCCCATTCTTATCGAAAGGGAGACTACTTTTGTCTGAGGGTTCTTCCTGGAGGACGTGGTGATCTTCCGAGACACCGGTGCCATCCAGACTTTAATTTAGAGAGTGCTTTGCAAGGTGCCAACACTCTCGACACTGGAGAGGTGGTACTGGTCGAGGGTGTCACTAGTGATACTCGAGCAGTACCCCTCCGTAAGGTTACCCTGGAATCTGATTTCCACAAGGGTGTTTGTACAGTCGGAGTCACTTCGTACCTACCTTTCCCTAATGTTGATGTAATATTGGGTAATGATTTAGCAGGGGTAAGGTAGGGGACTCCAGACTGCCTATTATGTTGCCTACCCCTAAGGTTTGCCTGGATTCACCCGCCGCAGAGGATAATGTTGTGTACCCTGCGTGCGTGGTGACTAGGTCTATGGGACTTAAATGTAAGGGCAGCCCTGTGCTTGCCAAGGTGGTAAATCCCAGGACACGAGGGACTTTCCGAGTGGTGAAAGCCAAGTGGACCTTGCGGACACATTCATGGCCCGACTCGATGACGTGGCCGAGGACATTGTGGAGAGCCTGCCACCTCCGCCTACCGAGAGTAGTGAGGAGGTGGAGGAGAACACTGTTGAGCCTCGGCCAATGGCATCTGACCAAGGCCTGGACGCCTCCTTGAGTGAGTTACAGAAAGCTGACCCCAGTCTTGCAGATTGTCATGAGGCAGCCATCTCTATGGAGGAAATTGTAGACGCAGCAACTGGGTACTACTACAATGATCGGATTTTGATGAGAAAATGGAGACCACAGAGTGCTCCCTTGTCAAATGAGTGGGAGGTAGTCCACCAGGTTATGTTGCCGACCTGCTATAGAGAAAGAGTTTTGTCAGCTGCCATGATGATCCTATGGGGGGACATCAAGGTATTAATATTACTTATCACAAAATCTTAAGTATTTTTTCTGGCCCAAGCTGAAAAGCGATGTGGCAAAATTTTGTAATGCATGTATTGCTTGTCAACTTGTTGGGAAACCAAACCAGACTCCACCTAAAGCTCCTCTAAGGCCTATTGTCGTGCCGGAGGAACCATTTTCTCATGTGGTAATGGACTGTGTTGGTCCATTACCTAGAACTAAGTCTGGTAATATTTACCTAATCACGATGATGTGTATCACGACTCGTTACCCAGAGGCTTTTGCTGTAAGGAACATCCGAGCAAAGACTGTTGTTGCTCGTATGTTGCAATTTTTTTCCACTTTTGGACTGCCTGGTCGTGCAAACTGACAATGGTACTAACTTTAAGTCTGATATTTTTAAACAATTTTGTAAGGACCATGGAATAACTCATAAGGTTTCCAGCCCATACCATCCACAGAGTCAGGGGGTAATTGAACGGTTCCATCTAACTCTGAAGCAGATGTTGAAGACATCGTGCGAGAGTTCCCACACCTTCTGGGATGAGAACTTGCCGTATGTTTTGTTTGCTGCTAGAGAGGGGTTACAAAGTTCACTGGGTTGTTCTCCTTTTGAGTTAGTCTTTGGCCATAAAGTTCGTGGACCCTTGCAAATGTTACAGGAGAATCTGTTAGGGAACGTAACGTTAACCGAAGGTTCGGCTTTCTTTGCGCAACACCACCAGAGACTCAAGGACTGCAAGGCTGCTGCACTAAAGTATCTTGGGAAGGCCCAAGAAAATATGAAAGAACGAAACGATGCTAAGGCTAAGTTGCGGGTATTTCAGCCTGGTGACCCTGTCCTGGTATTAAAGCCTCGACTAGGGAGCACTATGTCCCACAAGTACGAAGGCCCCTACATTGTGACAGAAAAGACTGGGGACCTCACGTACAAAGTGAGGCACTCTGACAAGCGTAACCAGGTAATGCTCGTACACTTGAATCGGCTGAAGAAGTTCCAGGGCCCCAGGCCCATTGCACTAACCAATGTTTCCATTTCCAGTGAGGGAGGGGATGATTGTTCTGGGGACCCAACTAATCTCATTCTCAATAATTCTAGTTCTGTGAATGCTGTGGAGGAGGGACTGTCCCATTTGCAGATGTCCCAACGTGAAGAGGTGCAGTCGTTGCTTGACGAATTCTCCAGTCTGTTCGGGGAGGTCCCGACCCAGACTGATGCCATTTACCATGATGTCAAGTTGACGGACTTCACCCCCCATTTGCCTTCAACCCTATCGGATGAGTCCGAAAAAGAAGGCCATCGTACGGAAGGAGGTAGACTTCTTGCTCCAGCACGGCCTCATCCGGCCGAGCCAGGGCTCTTGGTGCTTGCCCTGCCTTTTGGTCCCCAAACCAGACGGCTCCTGGCGAATATGCACCGACTATCAGCAGCTCAACAAGATGACCATTGTGGATGCCTATCCGCTGCCCCTCCTCGATGACTGCATCGACGAACTTGGAAACGCCAAGTACGTCTCGAAATTCGATCTCTCAAGGGGGTACTATCAAATCCCGCTCACTGAACGTGCTAAACAACTAACTGCGTTCGTGACCCCCGAGGGTGTTTTTGAGTATCAAGTGTTACCGTTCGGCTTGCGTAATGCCCCTGCCACGTACCAGAGGCTAATGAACTCTTTGCTCGCTAATGTGCCAAATTGTCAGGCGTATTTAGATGACATTGTGCTCTTTGATAGTAATTGGGCTGACCACATAGCTAGGTTATGCCAGTTGTTCACAGTTTTGAAAAGTGCAAATCTAACCGTAAATGCAAAAAAGTGTCATTTTGGCCAAGGCACAGTGACGTACCTTGGTTATGAAGTGGGCTAAGGAAAAGTGTTACCTTGGCAAGATAAAATCAGTGCCATTCTGGACTATCCAGTGCTCCGTTCTAAAAAGGACATTCAACGATTTATCGGTATGTGTGCGTACTATCGACGCTTTTGTCAGAACCTTTCCAGTGTTGCTACTCCTCTCACAGACTTGTTGCAGAAGGCCGTTAAATTTAAGTGGTCATCAGACTGAGCAGAGGCATTTAAAAATTTGAAATTGATCTTAGCTTCCGCCCCAGTGCTTGCTAGTCCAAGGTTCGACCGACCGTTTAAAATTCAGGTTGACGCGTCTGACTCGGGTGCTGGTGCAGTGTTGTTGCAAACTGGGGATGATAAAGTGGAACACCCAGTATATTATTACTCTGTGAAATTTGACAAGGCGCAACGCAATTATTCGGTGGTAGAAAAAGAGGCGTTGGCGGTAGTGTTAACATGTAAAAAGTTCGAAGTCTACCTCACAGGTAATATAGTGGAAGTGTATACGGACCATAACCCACTAGTTTTCATGAATCAGATGAAGGGGAAAAATAAACGCATCCTCTGGTGGGCATTGTACCTACAGGACTTCAATCTTTCCATTACCCATCTACCAGGCCGGCTCAATGTGATAGCCGACGCTCTGAGTAGCATTCATCTGGGCCACAGGAAGCCATATACCAACTGTCGTGCTCTAGTTATTTTTTTGTAGGTTCTCCTGTGACATTAAATATTCCGTGTCCAATTTATTAACTTCCCTGTTTTTTTTTGTGTATGTTTTTTTTCTTTCAGAGAATTCCTTTGTACTTTTCTTGCAGAGAAATTGTTGTTTTAATTGATTTCTTTTATGTCATGGATTTTCCTTTTTATTCTATGTATACTCTTACAAAAAAATATGACTACTATTCTAGTAGTCACATTTTTTTCTCTGAAGGGGGGAGGAGTGTTACGACCCTGGGTTCCTCAGTTGGAAACCAGAGGTCAAATTGAGCTAAATAAACGACTTTATATTTGATACGCATTGCAAAGTGCATTTGTCGTATCTTCCTTGCCAGACGTAAGACGAATCTTGTTGCTCACAAAGCATTCAGACGAATCTTGTTGCTCACAAAGCATTCAGACTTATTTGCTGTGGATTAAGTATAACATTGTTATAAATTAACTAGCCTTAGAACGAATAAAGTAAACAATATGATGCATAGGGGAAGATTTTTAATGTGTATAGCTGCAAGATCAATTAGGCTCTTCCCGACACCACAACAACTCGGGAGCCCTGATCTGGTCGCTGGAGTCCCTCTGCTCTGAGCTGGCGTTGTGTTGAAAGGAACCTCCTACCCTTCCTCCTATGTTTCTTTATTTCTGTGTCTTTGTTCCAAGCTAAGTATACTGTGTAACTTCCTCATTGTCTGGCACAGGTGTGTTCTAATGTGTAGAGTATTATACTTTGTATGAATTAGGTGTTCCTAGTGTTTATATTCCTAGTTATTCTAAGGGGGTCCCAGTGGAACCACGTGGTCTGCCTACCCTAAGATGACCCAAGCTTCAAGTTCTTCTCTAGTAGAACTTTACCCTAGCTTGTGTTCAGTGTAAAACCTTGTATCCTGCTTATGTGGACGAAGGTTCTTCACGTAAGATAGTGTGGTAAAGAAATTATTATTATTGTTATTGGTGTGAATGTATATGGGGGGTTGTTAAGGGGTTAATAAATAAGTAAGTTAGTTAAAGTAGTATCCATTCTTCCTGTGTAGGAGATCTATGATCAACCTCTAGACTGACCTTGTTTTTTAGCCAATTATTCAGCACTGATTATATATTTATTGGGGGCCAGGCCTTTACTGATCTCCACAACTAGATACATCTTTATTCTAACTGCCCCTACACCTTAATAGCACTAGATTCCCCATAGTACAGCCCACCATTTATAACAAGGACACACAACTTTTAAGAGAACGTAGTTTGTTACCAGTAATAGACGACCAACAAGCCTGCCAACGGGTAAGAATGGAGGAATGGATAACCGGGTAAAAGTCGGAATAAGGAATACCTTTACGAGAGATGGGACAAGAGTGGACAGCTTCCTTGGCGGCAGAATCCACACACTCATTTAAAGACACACCAATATGGCTGGGAACTTAACAAAACTCAATTGACTTAAATTTACTGTGAACAAGAAACAGCCAATGCGGGATCTCTACAACAACTGGATGAACCGGATTAAAGGACTCAAGAGCCATGAGGACACTACGAGAGTCAACAACAACCATAAAGGAAGATTGACAATGAGAGCAGGAGACGAAAAGCATAGAGAATAGCATAAAGCTTCGCTGTGAAGATGCTAGTCTTAGGAGGTAAGCAACACATATAAGTGTGATCATGAAAAACAACAGAGTAGCCAAAACCGTCCGCAGACTTAGACCCATCGATGAAGACGGAAACGGAGTGGGAGTGAGAAGAAAAGTGCTGAAGGAAAAGGCGTTTTAGAATCGTAGGAGGGGTAAAAGCTTTAGGAATGCGGGTCAAGGATGTACAAAACTGCGGAAGGGAGACTCTCCACGGGGTCAAAGAAGGAACAACACGAGGAGAAATATTAGAAATACGAATAGAAAGAGAATCCTGTAAGCAAGGCAACCGGACAGAAAGAGGGAGGTGGTGAAGAGGAACAGGAACCGCAGGAGGGGTAAAAGTTAAAGCACGACAGAGGCGAGAGGAAGGATGTTGTAAGGACCATGCAAGATAGCGAAGACAGTAGCGATCACGGCGGTCCTGGAGAGACAGGAAGCCAGTGTCAACATACAAGATGAGGACGGGAGTCGAACGAAAGGCATCAGAGCCGAGGCGCAGCCCAGTATGGTGTAAAGCATCAAGATGGCGAAGAGTAGAAGGAGAAGCAGACAAGTAAGCAGGGCAACCATACAACCCATCCTCGCAAATTCGTATTGTCAATATTGACTTATTAGTTACCTGCATAGGTGACATACTAAACATAATAGTTTCCCTTGAAAATCTTCATAGAAAACACCGACCTTACCTAACCTACTTAGTATGTTAAAATAAGCATCTTATAGTATCGTAATTACAATTGTTACTTAACCTATTATAGGTATAGGTTAGATAATAATTGTAATTACGAAGCAATAAGATGCTTATCTTAACATACTAAGTAGGTTAGGTAAGGTCGGTGTTTTCTATGAAGCTTTTCAAGGGAAACTATTATATTAAGTATGTCACCTATGCACTTATTTAATAAGTCAATATTGACTATACGAATTTGCGAGGACGGGTTGAACCATAATCAAGCTTAGACAGGACGAGAGAGGAATGTAAAGGAAGGAGAGTGCGCCTATCCGCTCCCCAAGAAGTATGGGACAATACCCGAAAGTGGGTAAGGGCCTTAGAGCACTCAACATGGAGGTAAGAGATATGGGGCGACCAAGACAAACGAGTGTCAAAGAATAACCCCAAAAGCTTCGTGGAATCTTTGTACTCAAGGGGATGACCATAAAGTGACAAAGAGGGACGAAGAACGACCCGTTTCCGAGTAAAAGTCATGGCACAAGTCTTAGTAGTAGAGAACTTGAAGCTGTGATCGGTGGCCCAAGATGACACAGAATCAATCGCAAGTTGAAGCCGGCGTTGAAGGAGAGGCGAATCATCACCCTGACAGCAAAGGGTAAGATCATCGACATAGAGAGCGGAGAAGACGCCTGAAGGAAGAGAGGAAAGAAGAGCATTGAAAGCAACCAGAAAAAGAGTAGTGCTCAGAACACTACCCTGGGGCACACCTTCGTATTGCTGAAAAGAGGCAGAGAGAGCGGTACCAAGCCTCACCCGAAAGGAACGAGGAGAGAGGAAGTGGCGGAGAAAGAGAGGGAGATGACCACGAAGGCCAAAAGAATGAAGTTGGGATAGAATTTTTATATCGCCAAGTGGTGTCGTAAGCCTTTTCCATGTCAAAAAGGACGGCAACAACGGAGGTCTTCGTAGCAAAAGCAGTACGAATATAGAGCTCCAAGTTCACCAGGACATCTGTTGTGCTGCGGCACTTGCAGAAACCAAATTGAGAAGGGGAGAGGAAGTGATGGTGTTCAATGAACCACATCAGACGAACGTTAACCATACGTTCAAAGAGTTTGCAGACACAACTTGCAAGGGCAATAGGGCAAAAGTCCTTAGGGGATGATCCCAGAGACCCTGGTTTGCGAACAGGGAGGACAACGGCATCGACCCAGTCCTCAGGGCCTGACGACGACTCCCAGATCCGATTATACAGACTCAGATTATACTGAGACGTGCACGGAGGGAGATGGCGAAGCATCTCATGATGAATGCCATCGGAGCCCGCCGCCGTAGAACCACAGAGGGCCAGGGCAGAACGAAGTTCAGAGAGAAGGGATCGTTATAGGGAAGTCGAAGACGAGTGCAGAAATCTAAAGGACGAGATTTAAGGACAGGTTTACGAAGAAGGAAAGATTGGGGAAGATGAAGACCAGAGCTAACCGAAGAAAAGTGGGAACCCTGTTCGGTAGCGACCTGCAACGGATCCGTCACAAGAGTACCACTGAGGTGAAGGACCGGTGAAACATCGGGAACGAACTTACCTGCTATCTTGCGGATACGCTTCCAGATCTGTGGCAGAGTAGTCTTGGACGTAATGGTGGAGACATAAGATGCCCAACATTCACGTTTAACCGTACGAATGGCCCTACGGGCCACCGCACTCGCCTTCCGAAAGAAAAAAAAGAATCGGCCGTCTGCCGACGGCGGTGTCTCTTTCAGGCTGCATGCTTACAGCGGACAACCCGAGCACAGTCTGCATTCCTCCAGGGAACGCACTTCCGTGGACCCCGAGAGAAAGAGCGAGGAATAGAGCAGAGGGCAGCGTCGAAGACAGTGTCATGAAAGGAGGAGAGAGGAGAGAGGCAGAAGGGAGAGGTCAGAGAGAGCAGCACTGAGGGTAAATAGGTTCCAGTCCGCTTTAGCAAACTGCCACCTAGGGAAGGAGAGGGGAGGGTGAAAAGAGAAAAAGGTAACAAGGATGGGTAAATGGTCACTGCCATGGAGGTCATCAAGAACCTGTCGTGTGAAATCTAAGTAAAGAGAAGACGAGCAAAGAGAAAGATCAAGACAGGAAAGAGTGCGAGTCCAAGAGTCCAAATGAGTGAGCTCAACAGAATTCAGAAGAGACAGGGAAGAAGAGAGGATAAACGGCTCAAGAAGGCGATCCCGGGTGTTCGTCAGAACATCACCCCAAAGGGAATGACGACAATTGAAATCACCCAGCAGGAGCACAGGCTCCAGCAAGGAGTTCAGTAGGGGTTTCAGATCAGGAATAGAAAGTGAGACACTCGGGGGGGGAGATAAATGGAACAAACGGTGTACCATTTTCCCACAAAGATACGAGCAGCAAAACAATGGAAAGGCGAAGGAAAAGTAAGGGGACAAAGGGAACATCAGAGCGAATCAAGAGAGCAGAAGAGTTGGTAGCCCCAGCAACAGCCAGGGGGGTAGGGGGCGAGAAAGGAATAGCCATGAAAGCGACCAGGACGAGCACCGAGCATCGGCTCCAGGAGACAGACACAAAGAGGCGAAAACCGCGAAATCAAAAGTTGGAGTTCAAGGAAATTGGCATAATAATCTCGAACGTTCCTCTGAAGAATAGACAACTACGAGAAGAGAAAGGACAACAACAGAAAACAAATAAGAAACAAAGACAAAAGAGCAACATAGCACGTTAAAGAAGATCAGGGTCAGCAATGTCAGGGTTAGGGGGCATGAGGAAACTGAGCAAAGACGGAGGGAAGGAAACGGGAGAACAGACCAGAGGTGGACGGACGGGGTCCGGAGGAGGAGGAGGAGGCAACCGAGAGGAGCAGGCAAGGACAGCAGCAGGAAGAGGGAGCGCACCTCAGCAAGGGCAGCAACCGAGAGGGAAGCGGGGGCCAAAGAAACCTCCATAGCAGGAACAGGGGGCGCAACTACCGAAATAGGAGGGGAAGGAGCGATAGAGTCAGAAGTTGGGGCCGAGGAAGAAAGCAAAACCTTCTTACCCGCCGGGGAAGAGGAAGGAGAGGAGCCAGGTGAGAGGAGCCAGTGACAGGTGTCCCAGCAACTACGTACTGGGCAATGGATTCCAGCGTCTCCACAGAAGCTGAACGAGAGCACACATGACGGCTGGTAGGAGAGCGATGAACATCAGCCCGCACTGACAGGCAGTGGGGAGAGTCGATATACGGAGGAGAAGGATGGGAAGGAGGATCGGAGGGAGACGAGAAAGAAGACACAGGAGACATGACAGACCGGGAAGAAAGAAGGGGAACCCCAGACAGGAGGGGGACCCTTCGGGACAGAACTCAAAGAAACAGAGGAGGGGGCAGTGGGCGTATTAGGGTCCAAGGCCAAGAAACGGTTGTGAGTTTGAGGAAGGTGGGAAGGACAGGAGAGGAAGAGCGCAACACGCAAGCATAAGAGACGTTAGCATAAGGTGGGAGCCGGGGAACCTGGCGCCTCACCTCAGGAAAAGATAAGTGCTCCCGGTGCTTCAAGTTGAGGACGGCAGCATCTAGCTTGTAATGGATACATGCACGGGAGAAGGTAGGATGGGCCTCACTGCAGTTGAGGCAGCGAGCCTGGGGAGAAGTGCACTTCGACTTAGAGTGACCATCGCCCCCATACAAAGGACAGAGAGAGACAGTCCCAGAGCAGCGGAGGGCACCATGCCCAAACCTCCTACACTTGTTACAGAGCCTAGGAGAAGGAATGTACTCCTGGACAGAGTACCTGGCACCAGCAAGAATGACAGAGGGCAGAAGCATCCTACCATCAAAAGTAATCTTCACAATCCGAAGAGGCTGACGGCGACGACCACAAGGGAGACGAGTAAATGTGTCTACCCGGAGGACAGAATGTCCCTGGGCCTCAAGGATATGCTGAATATCATCGTGACAGTCCTGTAGATTCCGAACACCGGTTGCAACATGGGGCGGAAGGAGAATAGTACCAACACAGGCATTCAACCGAGCGTTCTTGGAGACAGGAACAGGGGTCTCGCCAAGGCAGGATAAAGCAGCCAAGCGGGAGGCCGCATTCCGAGAAGGAGCAGCAACGACATGTGTACCGAGACGGGTGGGGTTGAAGGTGACAGAGGCATCTACGGAATCAACAAGGTGCCTATGAAGGGAGAAATCGTCAGGAGGTGCAGAATCAAGAGGGAGGAGATCAAAGTATTTGGCCCACGAAGTGAGACCAAACAAGGCTTGATAGGCATCAGAACGGGAAGGGATCGGACGAATGCGGCCGTGTCGAGGACGGCATTGAGAACCCCCAGAGAGAGAGAGAGGGGTTAAAGGCGCAGTAGCCACAACTAGAGACAGAGCCGTGTTAGGGGACTAAGTGGACACCACCGGCTTGGGGCTCGACCCAACCACAGAGGAGGGAGGGGAGCCGAGGGAAGTAGTCAGGAGGGTCAAAGGAGGAGCAAGGTCGGGGCCCAATGCAATGGGGGCTACAGAGCCTGGTCTTCCAATACAGCCCGACTCGGGGGCTTGGTCGCCCACCCCACGAGCCTAAGAGGGTACAAGAGGAACATTCAGCAACATAGACACGAAAAGAAACACTTTCACTCACGAATCAGCCCCCACACCCACCATGGAGCCACAATTAGAGGCAGGACACCCAACAAGAAGCTATCGCCGATCATGCTGGGGCCTCCTAGTGGTGCGTCGTGAGTATACGCCCCACAAACGCCACCTTAAGAACCGTCAGTCCGTCGAGATCGGGTTCAGCGATGAAAGGGGGATTGACAATAAAAGGTTCCCCTAGCTCTCGACGTTGGGTACTACAGTTCTACGGGTGCAAGAGTATGCCTCCTCAAGCACCCGTGCGTCCAAATAGAAGAAGTCCAAAGGAATAACCAAAACAAGCAAAAGATCGACAGGAAACGACAAGCAGATAGGAGAAGAGGGGGGAGAAAAACGAAACAGAAGGAAAAGGAAAAGTCGTTCAGCACAATTAGAGAGGGCAGCAGCGGGAGCACAAAGCCACAAAAGGACAGAGGACTGTCCCAAGGAGCATCACACTCCGACAGCCGCCCACTAATCCCCCCATCAAAGAGCTGAACTTGGAGGGGGGGCAACACCCGACTAGAATTTCTGGGGAAATGAAGCGTTATAACGCATTAATAAACTAAACTCTTTATTTCTAAGCTATGTGTTAGTAAATTATATTAAGCAGAACAAGAATAGTTTCTTAAGGTACTGAATATTAGCAATAAAGTGTTGTAAATTTCCAACAGTTACTGCCGGAGTCCTGAGTGCTGGTGTGGCTGCCTGGTGCTGGAGCTTGACAAATTGAGAGTTATCTTGAGATGATTTCAGGGCTTAGCCCTGAAATCATCCTCTGGTCCTCTGGACACTATACCTCTGGTCCTGTCTTCTCTGTTTCCTGTCTCCTGGTTAACACTTCCTTAAAATTATTCCCCGCTGCTGACTGACTGCTTTCTGAGTATGTGTCCATGTCAATATTGCCTTGGGGAGTAGCCAGTCCCTCTGTTGTCCGAACCTCCATCTCAGTACCCAGCATAGTGCAAGATGTATAGAATATGGTGGGTATTAAATGTGTCCCTGCGGCCTGGTCCTCGATCAGACCTCCTTTTTGTTACACACCCCCCCCCCAGGAAGCAACCCGTAGCTGCTGTCTAACTCCCAGGTACCTATTTACTGCTAGGTGAACAGGGGCATCAGGGAGAAAGAAAATCTGCCCACTTGTTTCAGCCTCCACCGGGGATCAAACCAGAGCCTCAGGACTACTAATCCGAAGTGTCCACTCAGCTGTCAGGCCCCTGTGGTATAATTCGGTTGCCTACACATTCGTCTGGTTCAATGGCATTGTTTTGTGCAGACTTTTCTACTGTTCTCCCGGTGTCTGAGTAAGAGTTCTTGACTGCTCTGTAACAAGTTCCAGCCGGGAACATCCATAATCTTGCTACACAGCTCAGATGGCGTTGTGAACACCTCCACAGTTGCAGCATTGCGGAACTATTATCTCACTCAGCTAAGTTTGTTCCTACACACATTAGAGGTGAGACTTTCTGCATAAGAGACATATTGGATCATGTTGACAGCTCCAAGATTTATGGCGTCATCTGCAGCATTTCAGGCATATTATGGGCTCTTCCATATACTTTGCCACATGCCTGTTGCCAGCCCCGGTGATGAACACTTTCTCATGAACTTCTCTCCTCACCAAAGCCACCACTATATTTCTAGCTTCACCCTTAATGAGGTGACGTTTGGCCCATACAAATCGTTGGTTGCCGAGGATGAATGCTGGGGTCTAGAATCTGAGGGTATTTGTAAATAATCACCTTCGTCAGTTACTCGTTCTCCTCTGGTGTTTACAAGAGAGTTCCACGATATCCTTGATAGGTAAAAAACATAACAGCCTCCATAGGACCTACCGTTAAGTAAGGTCTGTTTACACCTTCCTTCGGTAGTGGCTTGAATTTGCTGTGCTCTCTTCCGAGGTTAACAGTCCACAGCAGCTTGTGGTGGTAGGTCAGTGTGCATGAGGCAGGGAAGAGCAGCTTCCACCTCCACTGACCAGCACCTTCCTGGGCAAGTTCCCAACTTTGTTTATTCCTTTCGTCGACACTGGTTTGATCCTTCTCAGCGTTGTTCTTCATTCTCTTGTCGTTTCCGTTAGTCTCACCATCACTGTCTACACTATACCTCTGGTCCTGTCTTCTCTGTTTCCTGTCTCCTGGTTAACACTTCCTTAAAATTATTCCCCGCTGCTGACTGACTGCTTTCTGAGTATGTGTCCATGTCAATATTGCCTTGGGGAGTAGCCAGTCCCTCTGTTGTCCGAACCTCCATCTCAGTACCCAGCATAGTGCAAGATGTATAGAATATAGTGGGTATTAAATGAACAAATCCACAAGGGCCGTGATGACGGTTCGAACCTACGTCCGGGATGATCCCAGGTTGATGATTAGTAGATTGCGCCACGACATTAGATTCGAACCCTCATCACGGCCCCTGTGGATTTGCTCATTTGATGTATCATGCTATTGTGACTTATGTGTGTATGGTTGGCATTAGTTAGTCCCCTTGTGTGTAGATTGTTGGGATCGAATTGTCGTTTCAGTAAACCCAACACATTTATATAAGTTTGGTTCCATAGTTTTGCTTTAGCTTGTATTTACTTTAAGGTATCCTAACGTGGATTCCTCTGGCCTAGTCAGGTGTCGTACTCCCCAGACTGACACATTGTCAGGTGCGACACATGTTACTTGGCCCAGTCCTGACTAAGGTCATGAACTAATAATTTAGGTAAAGAATGTATCACGGCTATATTCATCTATATTACCAAACAAGTAAGTACAGTTATATATACACGTTAAGACAGAATGATAATGAGATGGACGTCACTCGTCAGTCATTTCAGCTCACTTCAAAACCATTTGCTTCTCAGACTAATTCCAATACCCCAAAGCAGAGAGTTCTCGTAATTCCCTCTGACAACTAAACCTCAACGACAGTTCAATATACTGCACACTTAATCGTCAGGAGAAATGATCTAACTCCTTAGGCGGCTAAATGTTCTCACTATGTCTAGGAGTCTGTAGATTTCCAAGACTACATATGGCGTTGACCTCCAACTAGATCCTAATGTCCGTATTGATGGAGAGAATGGAGCACGCTGCCACAACGTAGGGGTAAGGCTGGCAACACACACGACAACATTATGTCGACGGGATGGAAGTGAGTAGAGTACTACTTTACTCCCGTTTCAGCAGGTGCTCATTGTTGGAAATTTCCAACACTTATCATCCATTATTATATTATGATAAATTACTATTAACTTACTAATTGCAGTAGCTCTTAACATCACTAACCGTAGTGTTAATATAAATTAATCTGAGCATATTGTTGATAATATTACTCCTGATAATGTAAATCAAGAGTTATTAATTGAAATTATTCAGTAACAGTTTTATTCTGTTACGATCGAATGCTCTGGAGAAGTATAAATCACATCTCCATTTCTCGCTAGAGATCATTTATCGAGAATATTATAATTATTAATTCCCTATAATTTCAACCCAGTTCATATTATCGCATTTCATCCATAATTGCGCGGAAAAGAATAATTTGTGTTTAATAATTTCCGCGGTGAATGCGAGAGCGGGGAGAGGGAGAGGGCGACGCCATTACAACAACAAGGCACGCGCACGAGACAACGTGGAGAAGCACAAGGCTTTGCTGAGAATTCTTATCGACAAGAATTACGTTGATACTCAGTTAATAAGTGGAATTTACTCGCCTAAGTGTTCTCTAGTGCCTCAGCAGTGAATAAAGCGTCTACAATTACCACCAGGACCCGTAATTAAGTGTGCACAGCAGTGAACACTGAGTCCGGCAGACGCTCATTTCGGCAAACCTTAGTACTCGGTTACGCTCACAGGTTTTTTTCTTTCTATTCTGATGCATCAAGTAGATAGTACCTTAGTGAGTAGTTTGTCGTCATGAAGAATGAACATCCCTAATCAAACGTTAGTAATATTTATCACCCAGCTCAGTTTCATGAATATCTGAACATAATTTGTAGCCTAGTCAATTGTTACTTTATATTTCTTGTATTACAGCGTGTATTTGAGACGCCAGCAAGATTCTCATCAATCGTGTTATTTACCTCGAGTTATTTCTCTATGGGGATTCCGTGACCACGAGGACGAATGATGAACTGGCGTTAGAAATCGTCTTACAGCTAAGACACATTTTTCTTATAAGTTTATTCAATTTGATTATTGCTTCTATAATTAATATAGCAATTATCATAGAATGTTTATTGCCAGATTTGGTAGTTAATGTTTATTTTTAACTGTGCTCAATATTTATGCTCAGTGATTAATGATGATTAATGATCTTAAATGAATATAATTTGATTACCATATATTTGAATATATTGTAGTTAGATTTACCATATTATTAACCCAATAATGAACTAGTGACGAACCACACTGGTTCCTAGATATATATGAACTTCTAGAAATAACCCCCCAATGTTGATATTTGAGGCTTTGGCTTTAATTAATAATTACAGTCTTCATTATTTTCAAGTGAATATTCATTGAATGAGTTTCCATAGACACTGGTTCTCTGGTGTCATTCTAATGATCAATTTTATTTGTTTTCCCTCTTTTCTCAAAAGCGGGTGGTCCTTCGATTTATTTCAATACAATAATTAAATAATTTATTTTCTGAGTTCAAGCCCCAGATACCCAACATTTTGGTCTCTTCGAACCGGATGATTACTAATCAATTAATCTATATCAGTTCTCAGACTGAAACAACATTTTGGTCTTATCGAACTGGATACATACCAATTACCATTAAACTGTATCCGTTCTCAGAAACCAAAACAACATTTTGGTCTCTTAGAACTGGATACAATCCAAGAAATTCTTACAATTAGTCCTGTACTAATGAGTAGTACATACATTATACATTTTGTGCTGACCCTACCAAGGGTGGGATTCAACATTACAGTAACTCTGATTAGAGTGTACCCATATCAATTATGTGTATTCATTATTTTTGTGTGTGGTTTTGAGTGTTGCTGTATGATCACCATTACATCTAATGGTGATAATGATGGGCTAGCCGGACGAAAGTTAATGGTGACATGCAGACACCACTCAAAATCTTTAGCTATATACTTGTTAGGTAGGGACATTTAACCTCAAAGTGAGGTAGAGTTTAATTTAGCCAGAACTCAGGCTATACTCAATATTAATTATCAACTAATGAACAAGTATCCCAGCTTCATTAGTAATATTCAATCAAGTCCTATGAAATTTGGACTTAAAACTAACATGGCTACTCCTGAGCAATTAAGGAGAACCTATATTGGCCTCAAAGGCCATTTAACTAGACTAATTAATAAGTCTGATGACTTGTCCAAGGCAACTCCCATTGATTACTATCTACTAGAATCATCAGTGAGAGTAGCTAATCTTAAGTTTGATCAAGTTAAATCAGCAAGTCAGTCTTATCTTAACTCACTGAATGCTACTGAACTGATCTAGAGGAATTAGATCAAATTGTAACAAATATTCCCAACACGAAGATGAGACTCAAGATAAATTTGATGTACGATCCAGTATAGTAAACCATCAATCCAATACAAATTCTACTATGTCTCAATCCAGTAATCAATTACCTGAGGTTCGTCTACCTACTTTAGACTTACCTACATTTGCAGGACTGGATGAAGAAAATTGGGACACATTTTGGACTTCATTTGAAGTTATATCCATAACAGGTCTTACTTGACCCAATTTCTAAATTTTCATACCTGATTAGTCTTCTCNAAGCGTCGTACCCTGTTTAACTTTCGATGCTCTGCCTATTTATTGCCTGTCTCTACATTCCTCATCACAATCGACTTGAGAATGGTCCAGGACGGACCGAAACCGTCGTCATCCCTTCACGTTCTAGTGTGTGGTCTGGTCAACATCAACTGACGAACAGTGTTTGAATATGATAAAGTCAGGGAACGAATTTTGAGAGCATATGAAATTACTCCTAAAGCTCATCGCCAAGCTTATCGCAACCTTAGGCCTACTCACAACCAACCGCTCACTGAATTTGCTAATGATCAAATTAGATTGTTTGATAAATGGATTCGCTCGGCTAAAGCCGAAACATACAAGGCACTGAAGAATTTAATTTTAATGGAACAGTTTATAGATAATATGCCAGATAATGTAGCACAGTACATTAGTGGAAGGATAGAGGTAGATTCTAAAATAGGGAATTTGGCCAAGATGGCAGAAAACTACCAGTTGGTGGGCAAAACGCCCAATAAAAGTAATTATACCCCACAGAGTAGCAAAACTTATACCCACAGCTAGTCCAGACCAGCTCATTCTAAACCTTTAACTAATGCACCTTCTGTTTCTGACATAACTAACCCTGTTAAATTGTCTAGCCCCACGGCACCTAAGAGTGAACCGAAGGGTAATTCTGTTAGTAATGTCTCTTCTTCCCGACGTATCTGTGGTCACTGTAAACGTCCAAACCACAATATTAGCCGTTGTTGGCAACTGTACCCGGAAAAAAGACCCAATGCTCTCGTTGTGACACAGGGCTTGAGGCCTTCTGAAGGGTTAGGGAGTAAGACCTCCAACCCACAGTGGTTGAACCTGCTTACCCCATTCTTATCGAAAGGGAGACTACTTTTGTCTGAGGGTTCTTCCTGGAAGGACGTGGTGATCTTCCAAGACACCGGTGCCATCCAGACTTTAATTTTAGAGAGTGCTTTGCAAGGTGCCAACACACTCGACACTGGAGAAGTGGTACTGGTCGAGGGTGTCACTAGTGATACTCGAGCAGTACCCCTCCATAAGGTTACCCTGGAATCTGATTTCCACAAGGGTATTTGTACAGTCGGAGTCACTTCGTACCTACCTTTCTCTAATGTTGATGTAATATTGGGTAATGATTTAGCAGGGGGTAAGGTAGGGAACTCCAGACTGCCTATTATGTTGCCTACCCCTAAGGTTTGCCTGGATTCACCAGCCGCAGAGGATAATGTTGTGTACCCTGCATGCGTGGTGACTAGGTCTATGGGACTTAAATGTAAGGGCAGCCTTGTGCTTGCCAAGGTGGTAAATCCACAGGACACGAGGGACTTTCCGAGTGGTGAAAGCCAAGTGGACCTTGCGGACACATTCATGGCCCGACTCGATGACGTGGCCGAGGACATTGTGGAGAGCCTGCCACCTCCGCCTACCGAGAGTAGTGAGGAGGTGGAGGAGAACACTGTTGAGCCTCGGCCAATGGCATCTGACTATGGCCTGGACGCCTCCTTGAGTGAGTTACAGAAAGCTGACCCCAGTCTTGCAGATTGTCATGAGGCAGCCATCTCTATGGAGGAAATTGTAGACGCAGCAACTGGGTACTACTACAATGATCGGATTTTGATGAGAAAATGGAGACCACAGAGTGCTCCCTTGTCAAATGAGTGGGAGGTAGTCCACCAGGTTATGTTGCCGACCTGCTATAGAGAAAGAGTTTTGTCAGCTGCCCATGATGATCCTATGGGGGAACATCAAGGTATTAATATTACTTATCACAAAATCTTAAAGTATTTTTTCTGGCCCAAGCTGAAAAGCGATGTGGCAAAATTTTGTAATGCATGTATTGCTTGTCAACTTGTTGGGAAACCAAACCAGACTCCACCTAAAGCTCCTCTAAGGCCTATTGTCGTGCCGGAGGAACCATTTTCTCATGTGGTAATGGACTGTGTTGGTCCATTACCCAGAACTAAGTCTGGTAATATTTACCTAATCACGATGATGTGTATCACGACTCGTTACCCAGAGGCTTTTGCTGTAAGGAACATCCGAGCAAAGACTGTTGTTGCTCGTATGTTGCAATTTTTTTCCACTTTTGGACTGCCTCGGGTCGTGCAAACTGACAATGGTACTAACTTTAAGTCTGATATTTTAAACAATTTTGTAAGGACCATGGAATAACTCATAAGGTTTCCAGCCCATACCATCCACAGAGTCAGGGGGTAATTGAACGGTTCCATCTAACTCTGAAGCAGATGTTGAAGACATCGTGCGAGAGTTCCCACACCTTCTGGGATGAGAACTTGCCGTATGTTTTGTTTGCTGCTAGAGAGGGGTTACAAAGTTCACTGGGTTGTTCTCCTTTTGAGTTAGTCTTTGGCCATAAAGTTCGTGGACCCTTGCAAATGTTACAGGAGAATCTGTTAGGGAACGTAACGTTAACCGAAGGTTCGGCTTTCTTTGCGCAACACCACCAGAGACTCAAGGACTGCAAGGCTGCTGCACTAAAGTATCTTGGGAAGGCCCAAGAAAATATGAAAGAACGAAACGATGCTAAGGCTAAGTTGCGGGTATTTCAGCCTGGTGACCCTGTCCTGGTATTAAAGCCTCGACTAGGGAGCACTATGTCCCACAAGTACGAAGGCCCCTACATTGTGACAGAAAAGACTGGGGACCTCACGTACAAAGTGAGGCACTCTGACAAGCGTAACCAGGTAATGCTCGTACACTTGAATCGGCTGAAGAAGTTCCAGGGCCCCAGGCCCATTGCACTAACCAATGTTTCCATTTCCAGTGAGGGAGGGGATGATTGTTCTGGGGACCCAACTAATCTCATTCTCAATAATTCTAGTTCTGTGAATGCTGTGGAGGAGGGACTGTCCCATTTGCAGATGTCCCAACGTGAAGAGGTGCAGTCGTTGCTTGACGAATTCTCCAGTCTGTTCGGGGAGGTCCCGACCCAGACTGATGCCATTTACCATGATGTCAAGTTGACGGACTACACCCCCATTCGCCTTCAACCCTATCGGATGAGTCCGAAAAAGAAGGCCATCGTACGGAAGGAGGTCGACTTCTTGCTCCAGCACGGCCTCATCCGGCCGAGCCAGGGCTCTTGGTGCTCGCCCTGCCTTTTGGTCCCCAAACCAGACGGCTCCTGGCGATTATGCACCGACTATCGGCAGCTCAACAAGGTGACCATTGTGGATGCCTATCCGCTGCCCCTCCTCGAAGACTGCATCGACGAACTTGGAAACGCCAAGTACGTCTCGAAATTCGATCTCTCAAGGGGGTACTATCAAATCCCGCTCACTGAACGTGCTAAACAACTAACTGCGTTCGTGACACCCGAGGGTGTTTTTGAGTATCAAGTGTTACCGTTCGGCTTGCGTAATGCCCCTGCCACGTTCCAGAGGCTAATGAACTCTTTGCTCGCTAATGTGCCAAATTGTCGGGCGTATTTAGATGACATTGTGCTCTTTGATAGTAATTGGGCTGACCACATAGCTAGGTTATGCCAGTTGTTCACAGTTTTGAAAAGTGCAAATCTAACCTTAAATGCAAAAAAGTGTCATTTTGGCCAAGGCACAGTGACGTACCTCGGTTATGAAGTGGGCCAAGGAAAAGTGTTACCTCGGCAAGATAAAATCAGTGCCATTCTGGACTATCCAGTGCTCCGGTCTAAAAAGGACATTCAACGATTTATCGGTATGTGTGCGTACTATCGACGCTTTTGTCAGAACTTTTCCAGTGTTGCCACTCCTCTCACAGACTTGTTGCGGAAGGCCGTTAAATTTAAGTGGTCATCAGACTGTGCAGAGGCATTTAAAAATTTGAAATTGATCTTAGCTTCCGCCCCAGTGCTTGCTAGTCCAAGGTTCGACCGACCGTTTAAAATTCAGGTTGACGCGTCTGACTCGGGTGCTGGTGCAGTGTTGTTGCAAACTGGGGATGATAAAGTGGAACACCCAGTATATTATTACTCTGTGAAATTTGACAAGGCGCAACGCAATTATTCAGTGGTAGAAAAAGAGGCGTTGGCGCTAGTGTTAACATGTAAAAAGTTCGAAGTCTACCTCACAGGTAATATAGTGGAAGTGTACACGGACCATAACCCACTAGTTTTCATGAATCAGATGAAGGGAAAAATAAACGCATCCTCAGGTGGGCATTGTACCTACAGGACTTCAATCTTTCCATTACCCACCTACCGGGCCGGCTCAATGTGATAGCCGACGCTCTGTCGGTTGCCTGAGTAACATTCATCTGGGCCACAGGAAGCCATATACCAACTGTCATGCTTTAGTTATTTTTTTGTAGGTTCTCCTGTGACATTAAATATTCCGTGTCCAATTTATTTACTTCCCTGTTTTTTTGTGTATGTTTTTTTTTCTTTCAGAGAATTCCTTTGTACTTTTCTTGCAGAGAAATTGTTGTTTTAATTGATTTCTTTTATGTCATGGATTTTCCTTTTTATTCTATGTATACTCTTACAAAAAAATATGACTACTATTCTAGTAGTCACATTTTTTTTCTCTGAAGGGGGGAGGAGTGTTACGACCCTGGGTTCCTCAGTTGGAAACCAGAGGTCAAATTGAGCTAAATAAACGACTTTATATTTGATACGCATTGCGAAGTGCATTTGTCGTATCTTCCTTGCCAGACGTAAGACGAATCTTGTTGCTCACAAAGCATTCAGACTTACTTGCTGTGGATTAAGTATAACATTGTTATAAGATTAACTAGCCTTAGAACGAATAAAGTAAACAATATGATGCATAGGGGAAGATTTTTAATGTGTATAGCTGCAAGATCAATTAGGCTCTTCCCGACACCACAACAACTCGGGAGCCCTGATCTGGTCGCTGGAGTCCCTCTGCTCTGAGCTGGCGTTGTGTTGAAAGGAACCTCCTACCCTTCCTCCTATGTTTCTTTATTTCTGTGTCTTTGTTCCAAGCTAAGTATACTGTGTAACTTCCTCATTGTCTGGCACAGGTGTGTTCTAATGTGTAGAGTATTATACTTTGTATGAATTAGGTGTTCCTAGTGTTTATATTCCTAGTTATTCTAAGGGGTCCCAGTGGAACCACGTGGTCTGCCTACCCTAAGATGACCCAAGCTTCAAGTTCTTCACTAGTAGAACTTTACCCTAGCTTGTGTTCAGTGTAAAACCTTGTATCCTGCTTATGTGGACGAAGGTTCTTCACGTAAGATAGTGTGGTAAAGTAATTATTATTATTGTTATTGGTGTGAATGTATATGGGGGGTTGTTAAGGGTTAATAAATAAGTAAGTTAGTTAAAGTAGTATCCATTCTTCCTGTGTAGGAGATCTATGATCAACCTCTAGACTGACCTTGTTTTTTAGCCAATTATTCAGCACTGATTATATATTTATTGGGGGCCGGCCTTTACTGATCTCCACAACTAGATACATCTTTATTCTAACTGCCCCTACACCTTAATAGCACTAGATTCCCCATAGTACAGCCCCCATTTTATAACAAGGACACACAACTTTTAAGAGAACGTAGTTTGTTTACCAGTAATAGACGACCAACAAGCCTGCCAACGGGTAAATGGAGGAATGGATAACCGTGTAAAAGTCGGAATAAGGAATACCTTTACGGAGATGGGACAAGAGTGGACAGCTTCCTTGGCGGCAGCATCCACACACTCATTTAAAGACACACTAATTGGCTGGGAACCCAACAAAACTCAATTGACTTAAATTTACTGTGAACAAGAAACAGCCAATGCGGGATCTCTACAACAACTGGATGAACCGGATTAAAGACTCAAGAGCCATGAGGACACTACGAGAGTCAACAACAACCATAAGGAAGATTGACAATGAAAGCAGGAGACGAAAAGCATAGAGAATAGCATAAAGCTTCGCTGTGAAGATGCTAGTCTTAGGAGGTAAGCAACACATATAAGTGTGATCATGAAAAACAACAGAGTAGCCAACACCGTCCGCAGACTTAGACCCATCGATGAAGACGGAAACGGAGTGGGAGTGAGAAGAAAAGTGCTGAAGGAAAGGGTTTTAGAACCGTAGGAGGGGTAAAAGCTTTAGGAATGCGGGTCAAGATGTACAAAACTGCGGAAGGGAGACTCTCCACGGGGTCAAAGAAGGAACAACACGAGGAGAAATATTAGAAATACGATTAGAAAAAAATCCTGTAAGCGGCAACCGACAGAAAGAGGGAGGTGGGTGAAGAGAACAGGAACCGCAGGAGGGTAAAAGTTAAAGCACGACAGAGGCGAGAGGAAGGATGTTGTAAGGACCATGCAAGATAGCGAAGACAGTAGCGATCACGGCGGTCCTGGAGAGACAGGAAGCCAGTGTCACCATACAAGATGAGGACGGGAGTCGAACGAAAGGCA
>WNGS01164096.1:64048-74071 GCA_020271785.1 Procambarus virginalis
AGAAAGCAGTTAACGTTTGTAGCCGGTGGATTCATAGCTGTTTGTTGCACATTTGCAGCTGTGAAATAAATGTGTTGTTCATTTTCTTGTTTTCAAAACGAAAACAAAAAATACTAATGAAATATTTCAATTCAAACGCAGATCAATCAACACAGCTCAATTTCACCACCAATTGCACTAAAATATAAGAAGAACAGTTCAAAAAACGAAATTAAATCAATGAAAAAAGAAACAAATAAGCTATACCCACGAAATGAACGATATGGTAAACAACACAGTTCAATTCAAATGCAACGTCACACAAAATAATTAAATCAAAATCTATGAAAATTCAATTTATTAATGCAATTGGAAGCACTGAAATGGAATCGTAACATATTTTGTGTATCGTATGTAGCTCTTACGTGCAACAGATGACGCTGTTTTTCAAAAAACGCATGCTTTTACCTGTCACAAGAGTGACATCTAAATAGTAGGTATAAAAACACGCACGTATTCGAATGGAACGTTGTGTCAACATTTCAAAGCAATCGGTGAAGAACTTTGAGATTACCGCGTGTGTTGCTCTTACGTCCAACAGATGGCGCTGTTTAAAAAAAAAGTTTTTCCTGTCACAGGCGAGACATGTATATAGTAGACACATAGAAACACTCGCCTATTCAAATGCAATGTTGTGTCAAAATTTCAAAACAATCGGTAAAGAGGTTTTCAAGATTTCCCTCACATGAAAAACACCCGAAAAACACAGCTTTTAAAAAAAGCATGTTTTTTCCCCCGTAACAGACATGACATCTATATAGTATGTATATATATAAACCCGCTTGAATGCGAAGGGGACGTTGTGCGAAAATTTCAAGGCAATCGGTGAAGAACTTTTGGAGATTAGCGATTTTGAACAAACGATCATTTCCATTTTTATTTATATAGATTTATTATATAATATATAAAATATATATAAAATAAATTGGAGAACACGTTTCTATGGATATTTTATATAAATATAAACGAAATCTATCATTGTATAATAAATGAACTGTAGTTACTATAAATTATAGAACCAAATCCCTCCACATACTTTGGGAGTTTAATAAGTAAATAGAATGTAAAAAGTTTCAGATAATGAAATAATAATATGCATTAATAAAATATTCACATATATAATTAATATGCAAGAATATGATATTAATGAAATAAATTGAGATTACGGTTTATCTACTAAAAAACTACAAAGACAACTTAACTGTTAGCAGAAATAGGCGTAAACGATCCTCAAGCTCGTGTAGTCGTTACCTAGAAACGTGTTTCCTCAAGCTGCTCTGGGAACATGTGAGCGTCGAGGAAGTTATCGTTTCATTTGCGTTAATACTCCAGCTGAAAGACGATTCACATGTAAAATCTATTGGAGAATATATAATTCCTCATATATTCATAGGAAATTAAGGTGAATAGCTGAGGGAAAAGCGACTCACGGGTTTGGTGTCATGGTCCCGCACCCTAACGACACATTTTAGATAGGACAAAGTTTAATGTGGCTATTAAAAAGGAGAAAAGGAACAAACTAATGTGCCGATCACGGTGTCTGTGAAGTAATGAAGCTGCCTCGTCTGGTTGGCGTCTGTAGGTGCACGGATGGCTCTCTATGAAGATGATTTTGTGGCCAGCTTCCAGTCACTCCCAAAAATTACGACATCGCTTGCCAGTCTCTTCTCCTTCTCGGGCTAACTCGCGCAGTCATGCTACGATGTGTTTAATATTTTCTATGCTCTATATAATTTCCCGAAGTAATGGAACAAAGGTGTATCAGAAATTGTGTAAAATTAATTGTCTCATTTGACAATATAGAATTCTCATTTCCTAATAAATAGATGAACGTTGTTCAATATGAGAGAGTGCTGGGTAGAAATTCTGTTATACATGAATGCTCTGAGTGACAATTCGTAATTCCATAAATTATTATCAGCTAATAAACAATGTTGTTTAAAACGAATATAAACGTATTATCAGCTGCAATTCACTGAGCATATTCGTGATAATAGAGTTTTAAATAAGAATTTTAATTAAAGGATGTAAAATAAAGAAAATCAAGATAAATCTCCTAAATGTAAATGTTTCCCTTTCGGCATGTGTGCTGATGCAACAACCGACTAGTTAGTAATTATCAAAAAGAAGGCACCAAACCGGGAAGGCTATGTAGCACCATCAAATGTGCGGAATAATCAGAGGGCACTAAAATCACCAAGGATGCCAATACGAGAACAGAAACGCATAAGGCGAACGATATCAAAAGTATCCGAGTCACCAAGAATACTATCGAGAGACAAGCGACCATGGGGTTGGTTGGAAAACAAGACACATGCTTGTCCTGGAAGTCAGGACATTCAACAAGGATATGTACGACCATAAGAGGGACAATGCAATTAGGACAATAAGGAGCAGGGCGGCACTCCATCAAGTGACCATAAGTTAAGCAAGTATGGCCAATACGCAACCTCGCCAGAGCCGTTTCCCATCGCCGGTTATGGTGGTAGGAGGACGGCCACGAGGACACAACTAAGAGTATGCAGTTTGTTACCAGTTACAGAAGACCAACAAGCCTGCCAACGGGTAAGGATGAAGGAATGGATAACCGGGTAAAAGTCGGAATAAGGGAGGTCCCAGTGGAACCACGTGGTCTCCCTACCCTAAGATGACTCAAGCTTCAAGTTCTTCACTAGTAGAACTTTACCCTAGCTTGTGTTCAGTGTAAAACCTTGTATCCTGCTTATGTGGACCAAGGCTCTTAACTTAAGATAGTGTGGTAAAGTAATTATTATTATGTTATTGGTGTGAATGTATATGGGGGGTTGTTAAGGGTTAATAAATAAGTAAGTTAGTTAAAGGAGTATCCATTCTTCCTGTGTAGGAGATCTATGATCAACCTCTAGACTGACCTTGTTTTTTAGCCAATATTCAGCACTGATTATATATTTATTGGGGGCCGGGCCTTTATTGATCTCCACAACTAGATACATCTATATTCTAACTGTCCCTACACCTCAATAGCATTAGATTCCCCATAGTACAAGCCACCATATATAACAAGTGGTTGGCCTGACTGGGAGGAACTTTATAAATGTAAAAAATTAGATTTTTGAGTGCCAAAACTAAAAATTCTTGTTTCTGCAGAACGGTTGTGTGTTAGCCTAGGGTCCAGCTCATCTACCAAAGGATTGCACTGACTGGACACCCAGCTGGATCCCTTCACGACTGAGGTTAGTGTGGCCTTGTGTTAGGGGCCGTGCAAATTTTTGTTTTTCTAATTTAGTTTTTTTATTTTTTTTTTTTCCCTTTGCTAGGAGCTAAAATTATTAGTGATGGCATCTGAAATGCAGAAAACTGGTAAAGGATCCTTCAGTGGTAGAGATAAAGAAACTTACCAAGTCTAATTTAGTATTGTTAGGCAAGGAATTTGGCCTAGAATTAAATGACGCGGATAAAAAGTGGACTTTGGTGAATGAAATATTACAACATTGCATTGATCAAGAACTATGGCAAGTGATACACCTTTATGCCAGCCTTGCCAAGCGGAAAGTGCAGCTCATAGGGACAGAGAGTTAGCTCTAGAGTTAGCAAAATAAAATTAGAGGAGCAAAGACTCAAAACCGAGGAGGCTAGAATTAGAGCGAATGCCACTGGACCACCACCTGTCGGGGATTGAAACCCCAGGCATTATGAGAAAAAGCATAACTTGCCTGAATTTTCGGAGTCGGACCCTGAAAGGTTTTTCAACCATTTTCAGAGATTGGCCATGTCTATGACCTGGCCAAAGGAAGAGTGGGTGAAAATCCTACAGGGAAGACTTAGGGGTAAGGCCCAAGATATTTTTATAAATATGCCTGACGAATGCCTGGTCAACATACTTTAGCCACGTTATTGTGACTCATCGCCTGCATATGGATACCACACGAAAGCGTCGTACCCTGTTTAACTTCTTCGATGCTCTGCCTATTTATTGCCTGTCTCTCTACTTCCTCATCACAATCGACTTGAGAATGGTCCAGGAAGGACCGAAACGTCGTCATCCCTTCACGTTCTAGTGTGTGGTCTGGTCAACATCAACTGACGAACAGTGTTTTGAATATGATAAACTCAGGGAACGAATTTTAAGAGCATATGAAATTACTCCTAAAGCTCATCGCCAAGCTTATCGCAACCTTAGGCCTACTCACAACCAACCGCTCACTGAATTTGCTAATGATCAAATTAGATTGTTTGATAAATGGATTCGCTCGGCTAAAGCCGAAACATACAAGGCACTGAAGAATTTAATTTTAATGGAACAGTTTATAGATAATATGCCAGATAATGTAGCACAGTACATTAGTGGAAGGATAGAGGTAGATTCTAAAATAGGGATTTGGCCAAGATGGCAGAAAACTACCAGTTGGCGGGCAAAACGCCCAATAAAATAATTATACCCCACAGAGTAGCAAAACTTATACCCACAGCCAGTCCAGACCAGCTCATTCTAACCTTTAACTAATGCACCTTCTGTTTCAGACATAACTAACCCTGTTAAATTGTCTAGCCCCACGGCACCTAAGAGTGAACCGAAGGGTAATTCTGTTAGTAATGTCTCTTCTTCCCGACGTATCTGTGGTCACTGTAAACGTCCAAACCACAATATTAGCCGTTGTTGGCAACTGTACCCGGAAAAAGACCCAATGCTCTCGTTGTGACACAGGGCTTGAGGCCTTCTGAAGGGTTAGGGAGTAAGACCTCCAACCCACAGTGGTTGAACCTGCTTACCCCATTCTTATCGAAAGGGAGACTACTTTTGTCTGAGGGTTCTTCCTGGAAGGACGTGGTGATCTTCCAGACACCGGTGCCATCCAGACTTTAATTTTAGAGAGTGCTTTGCAAGGTGCCAACACTCTCGACACTGGAGAGGTGGTACTGGTCGAGGGTGTCACTAGTGATACTCGAGCAGTACCCCTCCGTAAGGTTACCCTGGAATCTGATTTCCACAAGGGTGTTTGTACAGTCGGAGTCACTTCGTACCTACCTTTCCTAATGTTGATGTAATATTGGGTAATGATTTAGCAGGGGGTAAGGTAGGGGACTCCAGACTGCCTATTATGTTGCCTACCCCTAAGGTTTGCCTGGATCACCCGCCGCAGAGGATAATGTTGTGTACCCTGCATGCGTGGTGACTAGGTCTATGGGACTTAAATGTAAGGGCAGCCCTGTGCTTGCCAAGGTGGTAAATCCCAGGACACGAGGGACTTTCCGAGTGGTGAAAGCCAAGTGGACCTTGCGGACACATTCATGGCCCGACTCGATGACGTGGCCGAGGACATTGTGGAGAGCCTGCCACCTCCGCCTACCGAGAGTAGTGAGGAGGTGGAGGAGAACACTGTTGAGCCTCGGCCAATGGCATCTGACCAAGGCCTGGACGCCTCCTTGAGTGAGTTACAGAAAGCTGACCCCAGTCTTGCAGATTGTCATGAGGCAGCCATCTCTATGGAGGAAATTGTAGACGCAGCAACTGGGTACTACTACAATGATCGGATTTTGATGAGAAAATGGAGACCACAGAGTGCTCCCTTGTCAAATGAGTGGGAGGTAGTCCACCAGGTTATGTTGCCGACCTGCTATAGAGAAAGTTTTTGTCAGCTGCCCATGATGATCCTATGGGGGGACATCAAGGTATTAATATTACGTATCACAAAATCTTAAAGTATTTTTTCTGGCCCAAGCTGAAAAGCGATGTGGCAAAATTTTGTAATGCATGTATTGCTTGTCAACTTGTTGGGAAACCAAACCAGACTCCACCTAAAGCTCCTCTAAGGCCTATTGTCGTGCCGGAGGAACCTTTTCTCATGTGGTAATGGACTGTGTTGGCCATTACCAGAACTAAGTCTGGTAATATTTACCTAATCACGATGATGTGTATCACGACTCGTTACCCAGAGGCTTTTGCTGTAAGGAACATCCGAGCAAAGACTGTTGTTGCTCGTATGTTGCAATTTTTTTCCACTTTTGGACTGCCTCGGTCGTGCAAACTGACAATGGTACTAACTTTAAGTCTGATATTTTTAAACAATTTTGTAAGGACCATGGAATAACTCATAAGGTTTCCAGCCCATACCATCCACAGAGTCAGGGGGTAATTGAACGGTTCCATCTAACTCTGAAGCAGATGTTGAAGACATCGTGCGAGAGTTCCCACACCTTCTGGGATGAGAACTTGCCGTATGTTTTGTTTGCTGCTAGAGAGGGGTTACAAAGTTCACTGGGTTGTTCTCCTTTTGAGTTAGTCTTTGGCCATAAAGTTCGTGGACCCTTGCAAATGTTACAGGAGAATCTGTTAGGGAACGTAACGTTAACCGAAGGTTCGGCTTTCTTTGCGCAACACCACCAGAGACTCAAGGACTGCAAGGCTGCTGCACTAAAGTATCTTGGGAAGGCCCAAGAAAATAAAAGAACGAAACGATGCTAAGGCTAAGTTGCGGGTATTTCAGCCTGGTGACCCTGTCCTGGTATTAAAGCCTCGACTAGGGACACTATGTCCCACAAGTACGAAGGCCCCTACATTGTGACAGAAAAGACTGGGGACCTCACGTACAAAGTGAGGCACTCTGACAAGCGTAACCAGGTAATGCTCGTACACTTGAATCGGCTGAAGAAGTTCCAGGGCCCCAGGCCCATTGCACTAACCAATGTTTCCATTTCCAGTGAGGGAGGGGATGATTGTTCTGGGGACCCAACTAATCTCATTCTCAATAATTCTAGTTCTGTGAATGCTGTGGAGGAGGGACTGTCCCATTTGCAGATGTCCCAACGTGAAGAGGTGCAGTCGTTGCTTGACGAATTCTCCAGTCTGTTCGGGGAGGTCCCGACCCAGACTGATGCCATTTACCATGATGTCAAGTTGACGGACTACACCCCCATTCGCCTTCAACCCTATCGGATGAGTCCGAAAAAGAAGGCCATCGTACGGAAGGAGGTCGACTTCTTGCTCCAGCACGGCCTCATCCGGCCGAGCCAGGGCTCTTGGTGCTCGCCCTGCCTTTTGGTCCCCAAACCAGACGGCTCCTGGCGATTATGCACCGACTATCGGCAGCTCAACAAGGTGACCATTGTGGATGCCTATCCGCTGCCCCTCCTCGAGGACTGCATCGACGAAATGGAACGCCAAGTACGTCTCGAAATTCGATCTCTCAGGGGTACTATCAAATCCCGCTCACTGAACGTGCTAAACAACTAACTGCGTTCGTGACCCCGAGGGTGTTTTTGAGTATCAAGTGTTACCGTTCGGCTTGCGTAATGCCCCTGCCACGTTCCAGAGGCTAATGAACTCTTTGCTCGCTAATGTGCCAAATTGTCGGGCGTATTTAGATGACATTGTGCTCTTTGATAGTAATGGGCTGACCACATAGCTAGGTTATGCCAGTTGTTCACAGTTTTGAAAAGTGCAAATCTAACCTTAAATGCAAAAAGTGTCATTTTGGCCAAGGCACAGTGACGTACCTCGGTTATGAAGTGGGCCAAGGAAAAGTGTTACCTCGGCAAGATAAAATCAGTGCCATTCTGGACTATCCAGTGCTCCGGTCTAAAAAGGACATTCAACGATTTATCGGTATGTGTGCGTACTATCGACGCTTTTGTCAGAACTTTCCAGTGTTGCCACTCCTCTCACAGACTTGTTGCGAAGGCCGTTAAATTTAAGTGGTCATCAGACTGTGCAGAGGCATTTAAAAATTTGAAATTGATCTTAGCTTCCGCCCCAGTGCTTGCTAGTCCAAGGTTCGACCGACCGTTTAAAATTCAGGTTGACGCGTCTGACTCGGGTGCTGGTGCAGTGTTGTTGCAAATGGGGATGATAAGTGGAAACCAGTATATTATTACTCTGTGAAATTTGACAAGGCGCAACGCAATTATTCGTGGTAGAAAAAGAGGCGTTGGCGCTAGTGTTAACATGTAAAAAGTTCGAAGTCTACCTCACAGGTAATATAGTGGAAGTGTATACGGACCATAACCCACTAGTTTCATGAATCAGATGAAGGGAAAAATAAACGCATCCTCAGGTGGGCATTGTACCTACAGGACTTCAATCTTTCCATTATCCACCTACCGGCCGGCTCATGTGATAGCCGACGCTCTGTCCCGGTTGCCTGAGTAACATTCATCTGGGCCACAGGAAGCCATATACCAACTGTCTGCTCTAGTTATTTTTTTGTAGGTTCTCCTGTGACATTAAATATTCCGTGTCCAATTTATTTACTTCCCTGTTTTTTTTTGTGTATGTTTTTTTTTCTTTCTTTCAGAATTCCTTTGTACTTTTCTTGCAGAGAAATTGTTGTTTTAATTGATTTCTTTTATGTCATGGATTTTCCTTTTTATTCTCTGTATACTCTTACAAAAAAATATGACTACTATTCTAGTAGTCACATTTTTTTCTCTGAGGGGGGAGGAGTGTTACGACCCTGGGTTCCTCAGTTGGAAACCAGAGGTCAATTGAGCTAAATAAACTACTTTATATTTGATACGCATTGCGAAGTGCATTTGTCGTATCTTCCTTGCCAGACGTAAGACGAATCTTGTTGCTCACAAGCATTCAGACTTACTTGTTGTGGATTAAGTATAACATTGTTATAAGATTAACTAGCCTTAGAACGAATAAAGTAAACAATATGATGCATAGGGAAGATTTTAATGTGTATAGCTGCAAGATCAATTAGGCTCTTCCCGACACCACACAACTCGGGAGCCCTGATCTGGTCGCTGGAGTCCCTCTGCTCTGAGCTGGCGTTGTGTTGAAAGGAACCTCCTACCCTTCCTCCTATGTTTCTTTATTTCTGTGTCTTTGTTCCAACTAAGTATACTGTGTAACTTCCTCATTGTCTGGCACAGCGTGTTCTAATGTGTAGAGTATTAACTTTGTATGAATTAGGGTGTTCCTAGTGTTTATATTCCTATTATTCTAAGGGGGTCCCAGTGGAACCACGTGGTCTCCCTACCCTAAGCTGACCCAAGCTTCAAGTTCTTCACTAGTAGAACTTTACCCTAGCTTGTGTTCAGTGTAAAACCTTGTATCCTGCTTATGTGGACCAAGGCTCTTCACGTAAGATAGTGTGGTAAAGTATTATTATTATTGTTATTGGTGAATGTATATGGGGGGTTGTTAAGGGGTTAATAAATAAGTTAGTTAGTTAAAGGAGTATCCATTCTTCCTGTGTAGGAGATCTATGATCAACCTCTAGACTGACCTTGTTTTTTAGCCAATTATTCAGCACTGATTATATATTTATTGGGGCCGGGCCTTTACTGATCTCCACAACTAGATACTCTTTATTCTAACTGCCCCTACACCTTAATAGCACTATTCCCCATAGTACAGCCCCCATTTATAACAAGGACACACACTTTTAAGAGAACGTAGTTTGTTTACCAGTAATAGACGACCAACAAGCCTGCCAACTATAATGGAGGAATGGATAACCGGGTAAAAGTCGGAATAAGGAATACCTTTACGAGAGATGGGACAAGAGTGGACAGCTTCCTTGGCGGCAGCATCCACACACTCATTTAGACACACTAATTGGCTGGGAACCCAACAAAACTCAATTGACTTAAATTTACTGTGAACAAGACAGCCAATGCGGGATCTCTACAACAACTGGATGAACCGGATTAAAGGACTCAAGAGCCATGAGACACTACGAGAGTCACAACAACCATAAGGAAGATTGACAATGAGAGAGCAGGAGACGAAAGCATAGAGAATAGCATAAAGCTTCGCTGTGAAGATGCTAGTCTTAGGAGGTAAGCAACACATATAAGTGTGATCATGAAAAACACAGAGTAGCCAACACCGTCCGCAGACTTAGACCCATCGATGAAGACGGAAACGGAGTGGGAGTGAGAAGAAAAGTGCTGAAGGAAAAGGGTTTTAGAACCGTAGGAGGGGTAAAAGCTTTAGGAATGGGGGTCAAGGATGTACAAAACTGCGGAAGGGAGACTCTCCACGGGGTCAAAGAA
>WNGS01164096.1:75071-118543 GCA_020271785.1 Procambarus virginalis
AAAGAAACAGCAAAAATCAGAGAAGAAAAATGGCTCGAGTGGTGTGCCAAGCTAAATCAGCATACGTCTTGGGCGACATCTGGAGGCAGATCAACAAGGCCAAAGGAAAATCGCCTCCTGCTCCCGCCGCACCATGTTCATCCAGAGCAAGAAGCAGAAAGGCTAGCAAATCTATTTGCTTCAAGAGCCAGTTCCACTCAACTTCCTCAAGCAACTCTGACTCACCAACAAAGACTTCAAGCAGCAAGATGGAAAAAAATAGATGATGCTTAGCCTTACCTGACGAACTAGACCAACCTTTCAATCTAAAAGAACTCAGAAGTGCTACAAAAAAAACTAAAAATACATCCAGGCGAGGACAAAATCACTTACAACATGCTAGCCAAGCTAGGAGAAAAGGGTGAAGAAGCCTTCTTGAATCTCATCAACAGAGTATGGGTGACAAGAACCCGACCTCTCTTGGAACAGTGCAATTATAGTTCCCATTCCAAAACCTAAAGACCCAGGAAATCCAAGACCCATCTCATTAACAAGCTGTCTGGCCAAAACTGCAGAAAGAATGGCCCTTAATCGAATTGAATGGAAAGCCAATCCACTACACCAAAATATGTTTGCTTACAGAAAAGGTGTTGGAACCACAGAATGCCTTACCTCCCTCCTGGATAAAATCAATGACAAACCTGGAATCCTTATTTTTCTAGACCTTGAAAAAGCCTTCGAGTTAGCCAGTGCTCCAGCTACACTGTGCTGCCTTGTGGATAAGGAAATCAAAGGACACGCTCTTGCTTTTGCCAAAGGAAGCCTGCTTAACCGAGAAGCTAAAGTCAAATTCCAAGGAAAAACATCGACCTCAAAGAGGCTGGAAAATGGAACTCCGCAGGGAGGAATTCTAAGCCCCTTCCTCTTCAACTGTCTCATGGAACAATTCATGAAGCTCAAGCTACCAAAAGCCAAACTTCTTAACTATGCAGACGACTTTGTGGTCATCATCAAAGGCAAAGGTGCAAGGAACCATGCACAAAAATGCCTAGATATTATCAGCAGGGAAGCGGAACGCATAGCAGTGAAAATTAACAGCAATAAAACAAAAGCAATGGCCGTTAAAATGAGAACTCAAGACATCAGACTGACAATACAAGGACAAGAAATTGAGTGGGTTACCTCTTTTCAATACTTAGGAGTCATAATAGACAACCAGTTCAAATTCACTCAAGAAACTGAATATCTTCGGCAACGCTGCAAAGCCAGAAACTCGGCTTTGCGCTACCTGACCAGTCTTAGAGAGGGTGCATCTCTACCAGTACTCAAAATGTACTACGTTCAAGCAGTTAGGTCACTCATCGACTATGCTGCTCCTGCTCTTACATCCCTCAGTGATAACCAATGGGAGAAACTGGAAGTGTCTCAAAATGATGCTCTGAGAACAATGCTGGGAGCACCTATATGGACGCGTAGAGAGAACCTTAGAATGGAAACACAACTACCAGCATTAGAAAACAGGATGAAACAAAGGATAGCTACCATAATAGGAAAACTTACTGGAACAACCGCCAGGCTGTCAATCAAAGACAGCATACAGAGATCATTTCAGAAAAACCTACAGTATAGAACAAGCTCATGGATGGATAATGTGGTCAAGATTTTAGAGAAAATGGACCTGAAATGGACCATTAAAAACAAAGGGGAAGATAGACCATATCAACACTTTCAACAGCCTCCTCCATGGGAAGAATCGAATATAAAGATAATCATTGAAAGATTACCAGTTAAAAAATCAACATGCGACCCGCAGAGGCTCAAGGAAGTAGTAGAACAACAAATGGAAACTATCTCTAGACCCACAATGACTCACATCTTCACAGACGGATCAGTCGATCAAGATAAAGGTTCTGCTGGGGCAGCAGTTTACACTACCAACCATGAGGCTTACTGGAGCATGAATAGTGGGTGCTCAACATTGCAAACAGAGTTATATGCCCTGAAGGAGGCAATAAAATATGCAATTGAGAATAATTTACATGATGTCATCATTCATACCGACTCTAAATCTTCGCTCCACGCATTGTTATCCAGTCAGCACAGAGATAATATTCAACTCCTCACAGAAATTCAACATATAGGAAAAGAAGCCCATAATCGAAGGTTGTCAATCACCCTAAATTGGATACCAAGTCACATTGGCATAGATGGTAATGAAAAGGCAGACTCACTAGCAAAAACTGCCTCTGCTCTACCTGTTGTACAAGTTCAAATACCTCCAAGTTTCTCACAGATAAAGGAGCAAATCAAGAAGAAAATACTCTCAACTATCAAAGGTCGCCACAGAGCCAAAGTAGCGGAAGGAAGATCCACTGCGATATGGTACGAACAAGCCACTGGTTACTCCTCTTTCAAGCCTGGCAAAAAGATATCCAGAGACATTGCAGTAGCCATACACAGACTCAGGCTTGGTTACAAGTGCTGCTGGGAGGTAATGAACCCAATAGTTAAAGAGTGTCACATATGTGAAACTGAAGCAGAGGCGCCACTGTTGCACTACTTACTGGAATGTGAAGCTACTGAACCCCTGCGCATCAAACTCAACATTAATCCAACGACAGCAGCTGCATTAGATGCACATTCCACCGCGACTCCAATGATTAGAAAAGCCGTTGAGGAATGGGACTCATTAGTGAGCATTCTGCATCTACATCTACCACCAAGATAATGTTAATAAAAAACCCGTGCACTAAAACAGAAGCGATAAATAAACAGGAAAAAAAAAGAGAAATCCCCTCCTCCATTTTAAACTTAGACCCAACTATCACAGGAAAAAGGTTATCATGTATAACCAAACTCAATTACGGGCTCACCATAGCTCGTGCTACATGGACACTTAGTCCTGAGTAGCTAATTCTTTAACAACAACAACAACAACAACAGTCAGTCAGGTGCTGTCACAGTGAGAGGTTGTGTTAGCTGGAGCTCCGATTGTAGTAATATTATTACAGCAATAATGGAAGGATTAGTAAAGGAACTGGTCAATCTAGTTGGAGATCTGAGGACAGAGCTGGATTCGCTACGGGAGGAGTTACGTTTGCTGAAGCAACATCAGGAAAAAACAAAGGAAGCCTTTGTTGAGACCAGTATTAAGAAGTCCTCGTCTTGGCAAGTTGTGAAAGACAGGGGTCTTAAGAAGACCTTGGCAAAACCGACAACTAATAGCCATCACCTAAGGACTTTTAGCGCATTTGAAGTATTAGAGGACGAGTGCTGTGGTGAACCTGTTGTTCAACGAGGAGGCAAAGCAACGAGGAGCGTTGAAACGCAGGTCCCTCAAACTTCTCGAAAGGAAAAGGGAGAATCGAAGCGAATTTTGGTTGTGGGAGATTCCCAGGTGAGGTATTTAGACAGAACGTTTTGTGCCAGAGACAGGGGGAACAGATTAAGGGTGTGCTATCCGGGAGATGGAATTGGTGATATTGTTGGAAACATGAATGATATTATGACGGGAAATTGGAAAAACCCATTATTTGTATTAGTGCAGAGGGTAATGATGTTGGACGAGTTAGGAGTGAGGAACTAATACAGAGATTCAGGACAGCCATTGAATTAGTTAGGAGCAAGGGAGGAATCCCGATCATATGTGGCATTCTTCCAAGAAAGGGAGTGGGAAATGAATGGATGTCGAGGGCACTTGGTGTCAATTGCCTACTGGAAAGATATTGCAAATCAAATGCAATATCTTTCATAGACAACTGGGAACACTTCTATGGAAGAAATGAAATGTATGCTCGTGATGGGGTGCATCTATCGAGAGCTGGGGTTGTTGCTGTTGCAAACTCGTTGGAAGAAGTGGTTAGAGGTGTTTGTTTGGGTTTAAACTGTTAGTAGATAGAGGTATGGGAATTGATTTGGAGGAAGGAGGTAATAAAAGTATGTGTTTGTGGGAGAAAGGAATTGGCAAAATGATCAGGAAAAGAGAAGGGCCTCAAAATCAGAAGGGCCTTTCCTCAAAATAACTATTCACTTAGGGTTTATTACACTAACAGTAGAAGTCTAAGAAATAAAAATAACGAATTAAATGCTCTTGTCTGCACAGAAAAAATAGATATTATTGCACTTACCGAAACGTGGATGAATGAAGATAATAGAGAACTATTAGCTGAATATCAAATAAATGGATTTAAACTATTTCACATAGACAGATGAGCCGGATGCCAGGATGCAAGTGTTTGCCAGGGTGCTTAAAAAATGCAATGACGAGCTTTCCGAGCCACTGTCAACCATATTTAATAAATCAATAGAGTTAGGCAGAGTGCCAGAGTCATGGAAGGTACTAATGTGGTACCAATTTTAAAGAAAGGAGATAGATCACTTGCGTCAAATTATCGGCCAAATAGCCTAACGTCTATTGTGGGAAAGTTACTTGAATCGATAATTGCAAATGCAATTCGTCTTCATCTTGAAAAACATAAATTAATAAATGAGTTGCAACATGGTTTTACAAATGGCCGTTCATGTTTAACAAATTGGCTATTGTTTTATTCCAGCATAGTTGAGGCAGTTGATAGTGGTAAGGATTGTGATGTTGTGTACCTTGACTTTAGCAAAGCTTTTGATACAGTGCCACATGGAAGACTAATTAAAAAAATAGAGGATCATGGTATTGGGGGTGCTATATTAAGTTGGATTAGGGCATGGCTATTCCAAAGGAAACTGAGAGTTAGTATAAACGGGGTTAAGTCAGAGTGGGATAATGTTGTTAGTGGAGTGCCCCAAGGCTCTGTCCTGGGACCTCTGTTGTTTATAATATATATAAATGATTTAGATTCAGGTTTGAGTAGCCACATTTGCAAATTTGCAGATGCAGACAAAAATCTGCAGACAAAAATCGGTAGGGAAATTAACACGAAAGAAGACTCGGTATCACTTCAAGTTCATCTAAATAGGGTTTTAAAATGGTCAAAAGACTGGCAGATACAGTTTAATGCTCTTAAATGTAAAGTTTTGAATCTAGGTAATGATGATAGAGTTACAAGATACGAGCTAGATGGTGTTAAGAACAAAGGCAGCTGCAGAAGGCCTATTGGCCCATACGAGGCAGCTCCTATTTATAACCACCCAAACCCACTCATAAACATGTCCAACTCATGCTTGAAACAATCGAGGGACCCCACCTCCACAATGTTACGCGGCAATTGGTTCCACAAATCAACAACCCTGTTACTGAACCACTATTTACCCAAGTCTTTCCTAAATCTAAACTTATCCAATTTATACCCATTATTTCGCGTTCTGTCCTGTGTTGATACTTTCAATACCCTATTAATATCCCCTTTGTTATGTCCATTCATCCACTTGTAAACCTCTATCATGTCACCCCTAACTCTTCGCCTTTCCAGTGAATGCAAATTAAGCTTTGTTAATCTTTCCTCATATGAAAGATTTCTAATTTGGGGAATTAACTTAGTCATCCTACGCTGGACACGTTCAAGTGAATTTATATCCATTCTATAATATGGCGACCAAAACTGAACTGCATAATCTAAATGGGGCCTAACCAGAGCAAGATATTGCTTGAGAACCACACCAGGTGTCTTGTTACTAAAGCTGCGATTAATAAATCCGAGTGTCCTATTTGCCTTATTACGAACATTTATGCATTGATCCTTTTGTTTTAAATTCTTACTAATTATAACTCCCAGATCCCTTTCGCAATCCGACTTCGCAATCTCAACACCATCTAGCTCGTATCTTGTAACTCTATCATCATTACCTACATAAGAACATAAGAACATAAGAACAAAGGCAGCTGCAGAAGGCCTATTGGCCCATACGAGGCAGCTCCTATTTATAACCCACCCAATCCCACTCATATACATGTCCAACCCATTCTTAAACAATCGAGGGACCCCACCTCCACAATGTTACGCGGCAATTGGTTCCACAAATCAACAACCCTGTTACTGAACCAGTATTTACCCAAGTCTTTCCTAAATCTAAACTTATCCAATTTATACCCATTGTTTCGCGTTCTGTCCTGTGTTGATACTTTCAATACCCTATAATATCCCCTTTGTTATGTCCATTCATCCACTTGTAAACCTCTATCATGTCACCCCTAACTCTTCGCCTTTCCAGTGAATGCAAATTAAGCTTTGTTAATCTTTCTTCATATGAAAGATTTCTAATTGGGGAATTACTTAGTCATCCTACGCTGGACACGTTCAAGTGAATTTATATCCATTCTATAATATGGCGACCAAAACTGAACTGCATAATCTAAATGGGGCCTAACAGAGCAAGATATAGCTTGAGAAATCACACCAGGTGTTTTGTTACTTACGCTGCGATTAATAAATCCGAGTGTCCTATTTGCCTTATTACGAACATTTATGCATTGATCCTTTGTTTTAAATTCTTACTAATTATAACTCCCAGATCCCTTTCGCANTTCCCCAGAAATTCTAGCCAGGTGTTGCATCAGCACACATGATGAAAGGAAATATTTACATTTAAGAGATTTATCTTAAGTTTCTTTATTTCACATACTTTAATGAGAATTATTATTTAATAAATCTATTGTCACGATTATTGCTCAGTGAATTACAGCTGATAATACGTTTATTACTATCGTTTTTAACAACATTGTTTTATTAGCTGATAATAATTTATACAATTACGAATTGTCACTCAGAGCGTTCATATATAACGAATTTCTACCCACCCCACTCTTTCATATTGAACAACGTTCATTATTTATTAAGAAATGAGAATTTTATATTGTCAAATGAGAATTTATTTAATAAAGTTTCTGATACACCTTTCCATCAATTCGGGAAATTAAATAAAGCATAGAAATATTCAACGTGTAGTAGCACGACTACGCACGCCACGAGTTAGCCCGAAAGAAGAGACTGGCAAGCGGCGCAATAATTTTTAGGAGAGTGTCTGGAGCTGGCCACACAATCATCTTCATAGAGAGCCTCCGTGCATCTACAGACGCCACCAGACGAGTAGCTTCATTACTTCACAGACACCGTGATCGCACATTAGTTTATTCTTTTTTTCGTTTTTTTATAGCTACACTAAACTTTTTAGATAGGACAATGTGTCGTTAGGATGCGGGACCACAACACTAAACCCGTGAATTGCTTTTCCCTCAGCTATTCACCGTAATTTTCTATGAATACATGAGGAATTATATTTCTCCAAAGATTTTACATGTCAATCGTCTTTCAGCTGGAGTATAACGCCAGTGAGACGATAACGTCCTCGATGCTCACTTGTTTCCCAGAGCAACCTGATGAAACACGTTTCTAGCGACGAGTATACAAGCTTACAGATCGTTTACACCTATTTCTACTAACAGCTAAGCTGTCTTTGTAGTATTTTAGTAGATAGACCAAAATCTCAAGTTATTTCATTAATATCATATTCTTGCATATTAATTATATTTGTGAATATTTTATTTGAATATATTTAATTATATAAATATTTGAATATTTAATTATTTGTAATATATGTAAATATTATTTTCATTATTTCACTATCTGAAACTTTTAAATTCTATTTACTTATTAAACTCCCCAAAGCATGTGGAGGGATTCGGTTCTATTTATAGTAACTACAGTTCATTTATTATACAATGATACATTTCATTAATATTTATATAAGAGATCCATAGACACTGGTTCTCCAATTCATTTCCTTTTTATTAATGATGGTCCTTCGAATAATTGATGATATATTTAGCATTATTTTGGAGCCAGATTTCCCACAGTAAACAGTGTAACGGAAAGAGAAGTGGCTACTGGGGCAGAAAGATGGCCATAATGGTATTGTCAAGGATTCGTCGACTGAAATAAGGAAAGTTGGTGAGTGCCTACGAAATCTTGGCAAAGAATTGAGTCCACTGAGACAAAATTAAACATTCAGGTGAAGTTAAAGGAAAGTAACAAACAGTAGTGAAGAAAAGCCAGGAAATAATGGTTGAAGACAGTAATGGAACGTTGACTATACCACTCACTAGAAGGTGAAGGGACGACGACGTTTCGGTCCGTCCTGGACCATTCTCAAGTCGACTGTGCCGGACCGAAACGTCGTCGTCCCTTCACCTTCTAGTGTGTGGTCTGGTCAACATACTTTAGCCACGATATTGTGACTCATCGCCTGCACACAGTAATGGAACAATTGGTGATGACATGAAGGAAAGTGAGTGTGTGTTAGTGATGGTTGTCGTAGTGAAAGTAATAACTATAATTAAAAATAAAATATTTGGGGGGTCAATAATAGATATCAAGGTCCTGCAAAAAAACTCGAGAAATCCAATGTTGAGTTTACTGGTGAAATTGGGAGGAGGTGGGAAGAGATTTACAATGATAGCTTTCATTTAGTGACTTATTGGGATTAATTAGAAAGTGAATTTTTCAATAAGTTGTTTTTTGTGCTCCGTTTTTTTATGCTGATCGTAGCCTTAGATTGAAAATGTTTGTCATAGAATGTTAATGGTTTAAGAACACAGGCTACAGATGTTCATTATTTTGTGATGGAATTATATTGATGTACTAGCTCTCCAGGAGACAGGGTAGGAATGAAGGCGTATTGAAATAAGTGGCTATAAAGGGTTTCATCTTTTCGCCACAATTACGTAAGGGGACGTCGATTTATGTTAAGAACTCCAAACCAGCAGAGTTAGTCAACTCGCCATCAAAAACACGAGGAATAGAGAGTGTATGTATTAATTATCATTAAGGGAAGGGGAATTTATTGTAGTTAATTTATGTATCCAAGAACTGCTTCGAACTGCTTTGTTGAGCCCGTAAGTGGAGGCCTTTTGGAGCTATTATCTGTATCAATAGCTGATACTAGAGATCTGGGGATGGATCGGGGGGGGGGGGCGGGTCTTCAAGGTTTATTTCAGCCATGGAGGGTTCGCTGCTCCAGTTATGGACCTGGTGGGTTAGTGTAGACCTCTAGGTCTTCCATTTTTTCTTTGGCTGAGCCGTTGTGTCATTGTGGTTTGGTGAGGTGGCCTCCATGAGGAGGTCTTGAACCGAGTAGGTTGTCGTATTTGTGCTGCGGTGGTGGAGCTTCTGCTAAGATTTTCTCGTCTGAGGAGTCTGTAGCATCCGAAGTTGGTGGTTTCTTTCGTCTCGCGACTTGAGGTAGGTTTAGGTGTCGTGGATTGGTGGTAGAAACTATTTCTGGAGCGTTGGTGGTGCTGTTAGCAGATGTGCTCTCTGCAAATACTATCATGTCTGCTGAGATGGTGATGGTAAGAGTGTTTGAAAGTTGGAGAGTGAAATACTTCTGTGCCGCCGAGTCCTGGTGGTTCTGGAGTCTGTGTTGGGATCGACCTCGTGATCGTCCTGGTGATAGTCTCCGGTGTTAGTTGAGGCAGTGAGACTTGCGTCCGGGGCATTGATGGGGTCTAGGCCATTGGCTAGGTAAAGCGCATTGAGTTCCTTGTAGAATCGTTGATTGTCTGGTCTGGCAAGCCTCTCCGCTAGTCGAATAAGACCAGGGATAATGCCTGTGGGGGTTTCTACTTTGTTTTCCCGACTGCAATGTGTACGTCGCCAATGTACATGTGGCAGACACTTCACGAAGCTGTTTGGAATCAGCAGAGAAAATAAGAGAGCAACCGTACGGGGCCTGGGAGCAAGTCGAGTTAGAGTCCTGAGGGTCTCTTCTCAGACTAGCCTCACCTGGTCCTGGTCTACGTTGATCGTTGGAATCTCCTCAATGCTTTAACACTTTAAGGGACTCCAAGGGTCCTCATCACATTTATAGTTTAGTGAATTAGGCCACTCGGTGTTGGAGACACCTGGAGCTGAAAGCTTGAGTAAATAGTTGGCAGTATTCAGAAGTGGTTCAACGGAAACACCACATGAAGCTTAACAGTAGTTTATTTACTAACTTAATCACTAATACAAATGGTGCATGATTTACTTTAGATTGGCGTCAGAGAGGCTATGGTTGCATTAGCGTGACTCTTGACGTCTGGCTAAACGACTCGGATCCACTCGTTGAGAAACACCTAACTTAACACCTGCTGTTAAGGTTAAGGGTTTGCTATCCTGGAGCTGGTATTGGTGATATTGTTGGAAACATGAAAGATATTATGACAGGAAATGGGAACAAACCCATTATTTGTATTAGTGCAGGGGGTAATGATGTTGGGAGAGTTAGAAGTGAGGAACTAATACAGAAATTCAAGACAGCAATAGAATTAGTTAGGAGCAAGGGAGGAATCCCGATCATATGTGGCATTCTTCCAAAAAAGGGAGTGGAAAATGAATGGATGTCGAAGGCACTTGGTGTCAATTGCAGGCTGGAAAGATATTGCAAATCTAATGCAATATCTTATATAGACAACTGGGAACACTTCTATGGAAGAAATGAAATGTATGCTCGTGATGGGGTGCATCTATCGAGAGCTGGGGTTGTTGCTGTTGCAAACTCGTTGGAAGAAGTGGTTAGAGGTGTTTGTTTGGGTTTAAACTGTTAGTAGATAGAGGTATGGGAATTGATTTGGAGGAAGGATGTAATAAAAGTATGTGTTTGCGGGAAAAAGGAATTGGCAAAATGATCAGGGAAAGAGAAGGGCCTCAAAATAACAATTCACTTAGGGTATATTACACAAACAGTAGAAGTCTAAGAAATAAATTAACGAATTAAATGCTCTTGTCTGCACAGAAAAAATAGATATTATTGCACTTACCGAAACGTGGATGAATGTTGATAATAGAGAACTATTAGCTGAATATCAAATAAATGGATTTAAACTATTTCACACAGATAGATATATTAGACGAGGAGGTGGAGTAGCCATATACGTTAGGGACAATTTGAAATGTAGTCTCAAAGAGGGAATCAAAACTGAGCCACACACAGAAACTATTTGGATAGAATTAAACGAAAAAGCAAATAATATTATAATAGGAGTTATATATAGGCCACCAAATTTAGACAGAATGGAAGCAAAGCATCTATGGGATGAAATATGTAGGTCATCTAGATCTAACAATATTTATGTCATGGGTGACTTTAATTATAGTGGAATAAACTGGTTGAACAAAACAGGGAGTAATGTAGCAGAAGATTTTCTAGAATTAATTGACGATTGCTTTCTTACGCAACACATTAAGAAACCAACACGGGAAAATAATATTTTAGATTTAGTGTTATTTAACAGGGAAACACAAATTAATGACATCGAAATAGGGAGTGAGCTAGGGAACAGTGATCACAAAGAAATCAAATTTAGCACAGAATGGAATAGACCTGTATGAGAAAATTCCGTTAAAGTGCCAGATTTTCGAAAAGCTGATTTTAATAGCCTAAGAAATTTTTTGGGTCAAATTGATTGGAAAGTCTTGGGTATGGGGTGTGGGCCGGTCTTGGAGCGAGACATGAACCCAACGATAGGTGATGTAAATGGGGATTTCGATGTGGATTCAATTTATAACTTATTTAAGAATATTCTAAACAAAGCACAGGAACGTAGTATACCACACAAATTGAATAGATCGATTACTAATGACCCAAAGTGGATAACAAAGAATTTGAAGAATCTTATAGGTAAAAAGAGAGCTTGGTACAAAAGGATTAAAAATGGGGAGGTCACTTTAGAACAGGAATTCGTACAACTAGTTAGAAATGTTAAAAAAGAGATAAGGAAAGCAAAAAGAAACTATGAAGTTCGTATAGCAGGGCAAGCAAAGACAAATCCTAAAGGGTTTTTTCAGTTATATCGAACTAAGACTAGGGAAAGGATAGGTCCATTAAAAACTGAGACAGGTCAAATAACAGATAGTGATGAAGAGATGAGTAGTATTTTTAATAAATATTTTGTATCTGTATTTACTAAAGAGGAACTTAACAATATGCCTTCAGCCGAACAAGTCTATGTGGGTGGGGACGAGGACAGGTTGACGAGTTTAGCAGTTACCAGGGAGGATGTTCTTAAACAAATAGTAAAACTCAAACCAAACAAATCCCCAGGCCGGATGAAGTGTTTGCCAGAGTGCTGAAAGAATGCAAAGAGGAGCTTTGTGACCCACTGTCAATCATATTTAATAAATCAATAGAGTCAGGCAGAGTGCCAGAGTTTTGGAAAGTTGCTAATGTGATACCAGTTTTTAAGAAAGGAGATAGATCACTTGCGTCTAACTATCGACCAATTAGCCTAACGTCTATTGTGGGAAAGTTACTCGAATCTATAATAGCAAATAAAATTCGTCTTCATCTTGAAAAACATAAATTAATAATTGAGTCGCAACATGGTTTTATAAATGGCCGTTCATGTTTAACAAATTTGTTATCTTTTTATTCTAGCATAGTTGAGGCAGTTGATAGTGGTAAGGATTGTGATGTTGTGTACCTTGACTTTAGCAAAGCTTTTGATACAGTGCCACATGAAAGACTGATTAAAAAGATAGAGGCTCATGGTATTGGGGGTGCTATATTAAGCTGGATTAGGGCATGGCTATACCAAAGGAAACAGAGAGTTAGTATAAATGGAGTCAAGTCAGAGTGGGAAAATGTTGTAAGTGGAGTGCCTCAAGGCTCTGTCCTGGGACCTCTGTTGTTTATAATATATATAAATGATTTAGATTCAGGTTTGAGTAGCAACATTTGCAAATTTGCCGATGATACGAAAATCGGTAGGGAAATTAATTCGGAGGAGGACTCACTATCACTTCAAGTTGATCTAGATAGGGTTTTGAAATGGTCAAAGGACTGGCAGATGCAGTTTAATGCTGATAAATGTAAAGTTCTGAGGCTAGGTAATGATGATAGAGTTACAAGATACGAGCTAGATGGTGTTGAGATTGCGAAGTCGGATTGCGAAAGGGATCTGGGAGTTATAATTAGTAAGAATTTAAAACAAAAGGATCAATGCATGAATGTTCGTAATAAGGCAAATCGGACACTCGGATTTATTAATCGCAGCGTAAGTAACAAGACACCTGGTGTGGTTCTCAAGCTATATCTTGCTCTTGTTAGGCCCCATTTAGATTATGCAGTTCAGTTTTGGTCGCCATATTATAGAATGGATATAAATTCACTTGAACGTGTCCAGCGTAGGATGACTAAGTTAATTCCCCAAATTAGAAATCTTTCATATGAAGAAAGATTAACAAAGCTTAAGTTGCATTCACTGGAAAGGCGAAGAGTTAGGGGTGACATGATAGAGGTTTACAAGTGGATGAATGGACATAACAATGGGGATATTAATAGGGTATTAAAAGTATCAACACAGGACAGAACGCGAAACAATGGGTATTAATTGGATAAGTTTAGATTTAGGAAAGACTTGGGTAAATATTGGTTCAGTAACAGGGTTGTTGATTTGTGGAACCAATTGTCGCGTAACATTGTGGAGGTGGGGTCCCTCGATTGTTTCAAGCATGGGTTGGACATGTATATGAGTGGGATTGGGTGTTTATAAATAGGAGCTGCCTCATATGGGCCAATAGGCCTTCTGCAGTTGCCTTTGTTCTTATGTTCTTATGTAACTGCAGGCTCACTACAGCACTCGTCTTCAAACACGGCAAATGAATTTGAAGTCCTTAGGGCGTCTGTAGGTGGCCTTGTCAAGGTCTTCTTAAGACCCTTGTTTTTTACGACTTTCCACGACGAGGTCTTGATAATATTGGTCTCCTTCGTTTTTTCTCGATGTTTCAGCTGTCGTACCTCCTCCCGTAGAGAATCCATCTCTGCTCTCTCAGTTCCAACTAGAATCATCAGTTTCTTCACTAATCCTTCCATTATTGCTATAATAATATTACAGCAATCGAAGCTCCAGGTAACACAACCTCTCACTGTGACTGCGTCATGTAGCACTGTATTCAAAGCTTTGCTAAAATCAAGGTACACAACTTCGCAAACCTTACTACTATCAACTGCCTCAACTATGCTGGAATAAAAAGATAGCAAATTTATGTTTTTCAAGATGAAGACGAATTTTATTTGCAATTACCGATTCAAGTAACTTTCCCACAATAAACGTTAGGCTAATTGACTAATACAGTGCCACATGAAATACTGATTGAAAACATAGAGGTTAATGGCATTGGCGGTGCCATATTAAGATGGATTAGGGCATGGCTATACCAAAGGAAACAAAGTTAGTATGAATAGGGTTTAGTCAGAGTGGGAAAATGTTGTAAGTGGAGTGCCTCAAGGTGTATTAGGTGCCCTGTTGTTTATAATATATATAAATGCTTTAGATTCAGGTTTGAGAAAATTTGCAAACATTAGCAAATTTGCCGATGATACAAAAAATCGGTAAGGAAATTAACACAGAAGATGAGTCACTATCACTTCAAGTTTATCTAAATTGGGTTTTGAAATGGTCAAAACATTGGCAAATGCAGTTTAAAGCTGATAAATGTAAAGTTCTGATGCTATATAATGATGATAGATTTACAAGATACGAGCTAGTTGGTGTTGAGATTGCGAAGTCAGAGTGCGAAAGGGATCTGGGAGTTATGATTAGTAAAAATTTAATACCAAAATCTTGGTTTTGGGTATGGGGTGTGGGCTAGACGTGAACCCAGCGACAAGTGACGTAAAAGAGGATTTCGATGTGGATTCAAAATATAACCTATTTAAAACCAGTCAGTCAGGACGATCGGAGCAGTCGCTGAGTGTAGCAGTACACAGTTACAGTCACTCCCTCAGTTACTCTTTTAGCACAGTGTAACCATGTCTCCCCAGGATATGACTTTCCTAACCATCCTTCTTGAATTATTAACGTCAGAAGGACACAGTGATCTAGTAGCAAGAGCAAGGAAAATTGCTGAAGACGACCCAACCCTAAACGAAGCACCGTGGCAACTTGTAGGCAACGGAAAGGGAAACAAACGAAGAAGAACCGAGGAAACGCCCAAAGAAACTAAACTTGAAGCCAACCAGAACTCAAGAGCAGCACCCAAACCAATGCCAAGGACCATATTCAAAACCAAAAAACCAGTAGATGGTCCCACTTATGCTTATATTGCCGCACTGGAAAAGAATAATCCAGGATCAGATCTTAGAGCCAAGCCCGACATTAGAGGTAGATATAACATATCCACAGCTAATCCGGATATAATCACAAACCTCAGGAACACAGAACACCTAGTTGAACTGAAACCAGAAGAAAAAATCACCAAAATGATAGTTCAAAATTTCCCGGTCGAAGTTCATGCAAACAGACTCCTAGAATGCCCAAATGTCACAACGGCGGAAAGATGCAAGCACAACAACATTGAAACAAGACAGGTTCTTGTAACAATAAAAGGACCTCGCATCAACACTCTGAGTGTTGGGATCTATGATCAATTCAAGCTGAGACTGTACAACCCAGAACCCATGCGCTGCTACAGATGTCAGCGCTTCGGCCACCACAAAGATGGTTGCAGAGGCCCGGAACGCTGTGGTGTATGTAGCGAGCTCCACAATACCGACATATGCAAGAATCTGCACAAAGAAGGCAAACAAACTAAAGCAAAATGCCCGAACTGCGGGGATACACATCACGCCTGGAACAAACGATGTCCAGAAAGGGTAAAAAGGATACTAGCTTTCGGATCAACCCAGCAACCCAAAGTAACAACTTCTAGACCCCAATCGACCAGACCCTCGGTAAAAAGTCAGTGGTACACCCCTCGGCAAGTCCGAATAAATGAAGAACAGCAACAGTCTGGCGAGCTGGGTCTTTTTGGTCTGGGAAGGGACGGGGCCACCAACAACTGGAGTGGTCAAGGGGGTGCTGCTCCACTGGGAGACAGCAACAGAATGGATCAGGGCGGCAGGGCGAACATGTCTGCCGTTGCCACCGGGACCTCCCAGGCAGGAATGCTGATCCCTGCACCATCGGGTGCCCCAGTGGCTGGATGTAGCAGGGGCGCTTCGGCCCAACTAGGAGTCTCTTCACCCACCAAGAAGAAACTCTCTACACCAGCCAAGAAGACACAAACAGTCGGGAAAACCATGGACTCAATGATTCCACTATAAACGGAAAAATGGACAATCTCAAAATTATACAATGGAATATTCAAGGATTCAAAAGCAAAGCACAAACACTCAGAGCAGTGCTTCTCAAGGATAGTATTGATATTGTTCTACTTCAGGAAACACTCACCAGGACTGACAGATATATCAATATCCCAGGATTTCAAGGATTCCACTGCCCCATGGCACAAGGTGGCACCAGAGGCATTTCAGTTCTAGTAAGAAATCATATCAATGCCACGGCAATCACAGACCTGCCCAACTGTGGCGAGAACGTCGAAATTATGGGAGTTAAGCTCACTATGAGGAACTCAACGCTGTCCATCTTCAATGTATACAAGAGCCAGAGAGAACATGACATGGATCTCTCAACAATCTTTGAAATAGCAGTCACTACACCTACTATCATCTCTGGCGACTTTAACGCTCATAGTGAATTACTACTTGATTCAGCAAGAACCGACACCAACGGAAGACATATTGAACATCTTTTGGATGAAGTGCCAGAAATCAGTCTGCTTAATTCGACGGAACCAACCCACACTGGTGGGGGAAAGTTGGATCTCACGTTTGTCTCCACCAGTATTTATGAGTTGTGTCATTGGTCAGTGGATCATGTTCTGACTAGTGACCACTTTGCTACAAAAACAGTTATTAATATAGCACTACCTCCTAGACCTCCAGCTCCCGAACCCGGATGGGACTTTATCAAGGCAGATTGGACGAAGTTTCAGGAAGCTCTCGAAACTTGGCACCAAAACTACACTCCTCCTGAAAACACCGAAGAAATGGAAAAAGATTTAGTAAATGCAATACATAGAGCAGCAAATCACGCCATCCCCAAGAGGAAAACAATTACCCAACAACACAAGGACCATTGGTATTACTGTGATAGGATCAAAGAACTACATAACAGACTAAATCGTGCACGAAAGAATTTCAGAAGAGATAGAACCGAAGCTAATCTAGGACTTCTTAGAGCTGTCCGAGATCATGTGCACGAAGAAACAGCAAAAATCAGAGAAGAAAAATGGCTCGAGTGGTGTGCCAAGCTAAATCAGCATACGTCCTTGGGCGACATCTGGAGGCAGATCAACAAGGCCAAAGGAAAATCGCCTCCTGCTCCGCCGCACCATGTTCATCCAGAGCAAGAAGCAGAAAGGCTAGCAAATCTATTTGCTTCAAGAGCCAGTTCCACTCAACTTCCTCAAGCAAGTCTGACTCACCAACAAAGACTTCAAGCAGCAAGATGGAAAAAAATAGATGATGCTTTAGCCTTACCTGACGAACTAGACCAACCTTTCAATCTAAAAGAACTCAGAAGTGCTACAAAGAAAACTAAAAATACAGCTCCAGGCGAGGACAAAATCACTTACAACATGCTAGCCAAGCTAGGAGAAAAGGGTGAAGAAGCCTTCTTGAATCTCATCAACAGAGTATGGGTGACAAGAACCCGACCACTCTCTTGGAACAGTGCAATTATAGTTCCCATTCCAAAACCTAAAGACCCAGGAAATCCAAGACCCATCTCATTAACAAGCTGTCTGGCCAAAACTGCAGAAAGAATGGCCCTTAATCGAATTGAATGCCAATCCACTACACCAAAATATGTTTGCTTACAGAAAAGGTGTGGGAACCACAGAATGCCTTACCTCCCTCCTGGATAAAATCAATGACAAACGTGGAATCCTTATTTTTCTAGACCTTGAAAAAGCCTTTGAGTTAGCCAGTGCTCCAGCTACACTGTGCTGCCTCGTGGATAAGGAAATCAAAGGACACGCTCTTGCTTTTGCCAAAGGAAGCCTACTTAACCAAGAAGCTAAAGTCAAATTCCAAGGAAAAACATCGACCTCAAAGAGGCTGGAAAATGGAACTCCGCAGGGAGGAATTCTAAGCCCCTTCCTCTTCAACTGTCTCATGGAACAATTCATGAAGCTCAAGCTACCAAAAGCCAAACTTCTTAACAATGCAGACGACTTTGTGGTCATCATCAATGGCAAAGGTGCAAGGAACCATGCACAAAAATGCCTAGATATTATCAGCAGGGAAGCGGAACGCATAGCAGTGAAAATAAACAGCAATAAAACAAAAGCAATGGCCGTTAAAATGAGAACTCAAGACATCAGACTGGCAATACAAGGACAAGAAATTGAGTGGGTTACCTCTTTTCAATACCTAGGAGTCATAATAGACAACCAGTTGAAATTCACTCAAGAAATTGAATATCTTCGGCAACGCTGTAAAGCCAGAAACTCAGCTTTGCGCTCCTGACCAGTCTTAGAGAGGGTGCATCTCTACCAGTACTCAAAATGTACTACGTTCAAGCAGTTAGGTCACTCATCGACTATGCTGCTCCTGCTCTTACATCCCTCAGTGATAACCAATGGGAGAAACTGGAAGTGTCTCAAAATGATGCTCTGAGAACAATGCTGGGAGCACCTATATGGACGCGTAGAGAGAACCTTAGAATGGAAACAAAACTACCAGCATTAGAAAACAGGATGAAACAAAGGATAGCTACCATAATAGGAAAACTTACTGGAACAACCGCCAGGCTGTCAATCAAAGACAGCATACAGAGATCATTTCAGAAAAACCTACAGTATAGAACAAGCTCATGGATGGATAATGTGGTCAAGATTTTAGAGAAAATGGACCTGAAATGGACCATTAAAAACAAAGGGGAAGATAGACCATATCAACACTTTCGACAGCCTCCTCCATGGGAAGAATCGAATATAAAGATAATCATTGAAAGATTACCAGTTAAAAAATCAGCATGTGACCCGCAGAGGCTCAAGGAAGTAGTAGAACAACAAATGGAAACTATCTCTAGACCCACAACGACTCACATCTTCACAGACGGATCAGTCGATCAAGAAAAAGGTTCTGCTGGGGCAGCAGTTTACACTACCAACCATGAGGCTTACTGGAGCATGAATAGTGGGTGCTCAACATTGCAAACAGAATTATATGCCCTGAAGGAGGCAATAAAATATGCAATTGAGAATAATTTACATGATGTCATCATTCATACCGACTCTAAATCTTCGCTCCAGGCATTGTTATCCAGTCAGCACAGAGATAATATACAACTCCTCACAGAAATTCAACATATAGGAAAAGAAGCCCATAATCGAGGGTTGTCAATCACCCTAAATTGGATACCAAGTCACATTGGCATAGATGGTAATGAAAAGGCAGACTCACTAGCAAAAACTGCCACTGCTCTACCTGTTGTACAGGTTCAAATACCTCCAAGTTTTCACAGAGAAAGGAGCAAATCAAGAAGAAAATATTCTCAACTATCAAAGGTCGCCACAGAGCCAAAGTAGCGGAAGGAAGATCCACTGCGATATGGTACGAACAAGCCACTGGTTACTCCTCTTTCAAGCCTGGCAAAAAGATATCCAGAGACATTGCAGTAGCCATACACAGACTCAGGCTTGGTTACAAGTGCTGCTGGGAGGTAATGAACCCAATAGTTAAAGAGTGTCACATATGTGAAACTGAAGCAGAGGCGCCACTGTTGCACTACTTACTGGAATGTGAAGCTACTGAACCCTGCGCATCAAACTCAACATTAATCCAACGACAGCAGCTGCATTAGATGCACATTCCACCGCGACTACAATGATTAGAAAAGCCGTTGAGGAATGGGACTCATTAGTGAGCATTCTGCATCTACATCCACCACCAAGATAATGTTAATAAAAACCAGTGCACTAAAACAGAAGCGATAAATAAACAGAAAAAAAAAGAGAAATCCCCTCCTCCATTTTAAACTTAGACCCAAATATCACAGGAAAAAGGTTATCATGTATAACCAAACTCAATTACGGGCTCACCATAGCTCGTGCTACATGGACACTTAGTCCTGAGTAGCTAAATCTTTACAACAACAACAACACACACAGTTCGTCAGGGTGCTGTCACGTGGAAGTTGTGTTAGTCGGGAGCTCCGATTGTAGTAATATTATTACAGCAATAATGGATAGGATTAGTGAAGGAAAACTGGTCAATCTAGTTGGAGATCTGAGGACAGAGCTGATTCGCTACGGAGAGTTACGTTTGGCTGAAGCAAACATCAGGAAAAACACAAAGGAGGCCTTTGTTGAGACCAGTTATTAAGAAGTCCTCGTCTTGGCAAGTTGTGAAAGACAGGGGTCTTAAGAAGACCTTGGCAAAGCCGGACAACCTAATAGCCTTCAAATAAGGACTTTTAGCGCATTTGAGTATTAGGAGGACGAGTGCTGTGGTGAACCTGTGGTTCAACGAGGAGGCAATAACGAGGAGCGTTGAAACGCAGGTCCCTCAAACTTCTCGAAAGGAAAAGGGAGATCGAAGCGAATTTTGGTTGTGGGAGATTCCCAGGTGAGGTATTTAGACAGAACGTTTTGTGCCAGAGACAGGGGGAACAGATTAAGGGTGTGCTATCCGGGAGATGGAATTGGTGATATGTTGGAAACATGAATGATATTATGACGGGAAATTGGAAAAAAACCCATATTTGTATTAGTGCAGAGGGGAATGATGTTGGACGAGTAGGAGTGAGGAACTAATACAGAGATTCAGGACAGCCATTGCTAGTTAGGAGCAAGGAGGAATCCCGATCATATGTGGCATTCTTCCAAGAAAGGGAGTGGGAAATGAATGGATGTCGAGGGCACTTGGTGTCAATTGCCTACTGGAANGGTGTGGCAGCTCACACTCGGGGAGTTCTGAATGTGTTGATGGTGAATGTGTATATATATATATATATATATATATATATATATATATATATATATATATATATATATATATATATATATATATATATATATAAAAGTTTGTGAGGGTACCACCTCTGGTGCATATATATATATATATATATATATATATATATATATATATATATATATATATATATAATATATATATATATATATATATATATATATATATGTCGTACCTAGTAGCCAGAACGCACTTGTCAGCCTACTATGCAAGGCCCGATATAGTCCTGGGGACCATTCAAACTTGTTTGCATTTGTGTTCCTCACGTGTGCCCCAAAGATTGAGGTGATTTGATAAAATGCTATGCCCAAGATTACCATCCGAGTGCCGGCGGGGAAGTGGTTCGAATAGCTACGGCTATCACTTCCTTATGTCCGGTCGTGATGGTCAAGCGGATTAAGGCGTCCTGTACATACCAGTTGCGTTGCTCCTGGCAGTATGGGTTCGAGTCACTTCTGGGGTGTGAGTTATCAGTTATATATATATATATATATATATATATATATATATATATATATATATATATATAAATATATAAAAATGTCGTACCTAGTAGCCAGAACGCACTTCTGGCTACTTCTGGAACGTTGTATGTATATATATATATATACATACAACTGGTATTATTTAGCCACGATAGTATTACAGAGGAACCTGAGTGTGATAATGACTGTGTACAATGTCCAAATATCAGTGAATCAATGGTGTTCACGATGTTCACAGAGCTAGTCACACCACCACAGCATTATTTCGTCCATCTAGGAATTTTCAAACGACTTCTTGTGTTACTTTACAAAATAAACTTGTGGTCAATTATTCATTTACAAGAGTTAGTGACCATTATTGTGATAATAGCAGGATTGTGGTGATAATTAGTTCTGTGTGTAGTATTGTGGGAGGAGGAAGTTTGGTGAAGGAGGGAAGGAAGGAATCGAGGTAGCATCACTGTGTGTGGCAGTAACTATTGTTTTGCTCACCATACTAGCTTAGTGGTTCGTTATGGTGAACACATATGTACATGGGTATATATAATGTGTATGTGTGTGTGTAGTGTAATAACAACAACAGAAGTATGTTCGTAGGAGCCATTTTGGTGAGGGAGGTGGAGGTCGTACTCGTAGCATCATCTGCTGTCTGCTGTGAGATTTCTCATGTGGTGTATGGTGGCGACAGTACATGTGGTGTATGATGGCGACAGTGTATGTGGTGTATGGTGGCGACAGTACATGTGGTGTATGGTGGCGACAGTGCATGTGGTGTATGGTGGCGACAGTGCATGTGGTGTATGGTTGCGACAGTACATGTGGTGTATGGTGGCGACAGTGCATGTGGTGTATGGTGGCGACAGTGCATGTGGTGTATGGTGGCGACAGTGCATGTGGTGTATGGTGGCCACAGTGCATGTGGTGTATGGTGGCCACAGTGCATGTGGTGTATGGCGGCGACAGTGCATGTGGTGTATGGTGGCGACAGTGCATGTGGTGTATGGTGGCGACAGTGCATGTGGTGTATGGTGGCAACAGTGCATGTGGTGTATGGTGGCCACAGTGCATGTGGTGTATGGTGGCCACAGTGCATGTAGTGTATGGTGGCCACAGTGCATGTGGTGTATGGTGGCGACAGTGCATGTGGTGTATGGTGGCGACAGTGCATGTGGTGTATGGTGGCGACAGTGCATGTGGTGTATGGTGGCCACAGTGCATATGGTGTATGGTGGCGACAGTGCATGTGGTGTATGGTGGCCACAGTGCATGTGGTGTATGGTGGCGACAGTGCATGTGGTGTATGGTGGCCACAGTGCATGTGGTGTATGATGGCGACAGTGCACGTGGTGTATGGCGGCGACAGTGCATGTGGTGTATGGTGGCCACAGTGCATGTGGTGTATGGTGGCGACAGTGCATGTGGTGTATGGTGGCGACAGTGCATGAGGTGTATGGTGGCGACAGTGCATGTGGTGTATGGCGGCGACAGTGCATGTGGTGTATGGTGGCGACAGTGCATGTGGTGTATGGTGGCGACAGTGCACGTGGTGTATGGTGGCGACAGTGCATGTGGTGTATGGTGGCCACAGTGCATGTGGTGTATGGTGGCGACAGTGCATGTGGTGTATGGTGGCGACAGTGCATGTGGTGTATGGTGACGACAGTGCTGTTTGGACACAATACAGGCTTACTTGCAGAGTTATGGTGAATAAAACGTGTAGATACGCATACATATTGTGTATAAATAGTGTAATAAAAACAATAACAGTATGGTGGGAGGAGCAATGTTGGCGAGTAAGGTGTAAGGAGTAAGGTGTTGGAGGAGTGAGGGAGGGCTGACTGGGTGTAGCAGCTCACACTCGGGGTGTTCTGAATGTGTTGAAGGTGAATGTATATAGTGTGTGATAGTGTATAGTGTGTATATATGTTGTAAATACACACAAATGAACATGAAACATTGGATATATGAGCAATATATGAGGACACATTTGAGACACATACAACAGTGTCTTGGGACAGTTTGGATGTTCTACTGTCATAATATTGTATACGTGTACATTATACATAGGATTGGCAAGAAAAAACGAAACAAATGTATTTGGAAATGTATGCAAAAAATTAACAAAAATATTTGTGGCAACTCGCACATGTTGAAGCTGGCGGGCGACTGGCTCCGGGAGTCTACGTCACGGGCAACCACCAAATCGTGACGTCACACACCATTATCCGGACCCCCATTGCAGCCAAAGTAATCTCAATTTCGATTTCTTTTACATATCTGTGATCAGGGAAGGTTATTTAACATTTTCAAAAACAAAAAGAATATTTTCCCGAGAATATATTTCCTGTGCTCAAGGAGGGTGCTGTATTCGGAAGGCGAGCAGCACAGTGGTTAAGGGAAATAGGAAATCATCCAGAGGTACGTGCATTCAAAAACAAAGACAGTGCCACTGGAAATTTATACCTCCACGTGCGCCGTGACTAGGAGGAGTTTACGAACGCATGGTAGGCACTGTGACGAAATACTTAAGAAAAGCTTTACACCGACAGAAGATTAGCCTTACCGAGTTGCAAACCCTTGTTACAGAAATAGAAGCACGAGTCAGCAACAGACCATTAACCTATCTTTCAGATGACTTCTCCCAGAGAGAACCCCTGACTCCCTCTCGTCTGACTCATGGTAGTCTCTGAGCCCTCTGATATCTCCAGAGGATGAGGATCCGGAAGACCCTTCATGTGTTGGAAGAAGTGACTTAGTGGAAAGGTACACACATCTTTCGAGAGTGATAGGCAAGTGGAATGACGTGTGGACTCGTGAATATCTAACTGCTCTGAGAGAGTATCATTATGGAGCTGCAAGCCCATTTAATAAAGTTCAATTAAACCCAGGCGATCTAGTCTTAGTTGACAGTGATGGACCCTAGTCAGATTGGAGTATAGGCAAAATTGTTTATGTTCATCCTGATCACCAAGCTGTATTAAGAATAGTTAGGGTTCAGTGTCGAGGCATGGCCACCCTAAAAACTCTAGAAAAATTAGTGCCTCCAGAATTAGCAGAGCATGAATGTTCTTCAGAGGTAAATTCACCCCAAGTTTCAGAAAACAGTAATCCGGTCCACCTGAGCACACGTCCATCCAGGACGGCTGCTCAGCAATGCAAACTGAAATTCAAACATTACTTTGATTCTGCCTAAGTTGCAGATAATCATCTCTTGATGTTAAGAAGATTTCTTGAGTCTGCAGATTGATTCAATGACCAAGCTACTTAATCGGTAAAGTCATTGAGTCACTAATCATTGAATTTGCTGTAGATTTAGAGATTTTTTAACCTTGAAGACTTAATGTTTAATATCTAAATTTTGGTATGTTCCCCTAAAGACTTTGAGTTACGTCTGTTTAAAAGATACGGCACATCTGTTATGTACATACCACCGTACTAACTTACTAACCCAATGAATATAACTTCAGGGTAGAGAGACAGGTACGTCAGTACTGAACTATGAACTGCGACCCTGTTTTCTCCCCTGGGAATTATGTTGGAATTTCCAACGCTTTATTACTAATATTCAGTACCTTAAGAAACCGTTCTTGTACTGCTTAATAAAATTTACTAACTCTACTAACAATAAGGAGTTTAGCAATAAGGAGTTTAGTTTATTAATGTGTAATAACACTTCATTTCCCCAGAAATTCTAGCCAGGTGTTGCATCAGCACACATGATGAAAGGGAAATATTTACATTTAAGAGATTTATCTTAAGTTTCTTTATTTCACATACTTTAATGAGAATTATTATTTAATAAATCTATTGTCACGATTATGCTCAGTGAATTACAGCTGATAATACGTTTATCATCGTTTTTAACAACATTGTTTATTAGCTGATAATAATTTATACAATTACGAATTGTCACTCAGAGCGTTCATATATAACAGAATTTCTACCCCGCACTCTTTCATATTGAACAACGTTCATCTATTTATTAAGAAATGAGAAATTTTATATTGTCAAATGAGAATTTATTTAATAAAGTTTCTGATACACCTTTCCATCAATTCGGGAAATTAAATAAAGCATAGAAAATATTCAACGTGTAGTAGCACGACTACGCATGCACGAGTTAGCCGAGAAGAAGAGACTGGCAAGCGGCGCAATAATTTTTAGGAGAGTGTCTGGAAGCTGGCCACACAATCATCTTCATAGAGAGCCATCCGTGCATCTACAGACGCCAACCAGACGAGGCAGCTTCATTACTTCACAGACACCGTGATCGGCACATTAGTTTATTCTTTTTTTCGTTTTTTTATAGCTACACTAAACTTTTTAGATAGGACAATGTGTCGTTAGGATGCGGGACCACAACACTAAACCCGTGAATTGCTTTTCCCTCAGCTATTCACCGTAATTTTCTATGAATACATGAGGAATTATATATTCTCCAATAGATTTTACATGTCAATCGTCTTTCAGCTGGAGTATCAACGCCAGTGAGACGATAACGTCCTCGATGCTCACTTGTTCCCAGAGCAACCTGATGAAACACGTTTCTAGGCGACGAGTATACAAGCTTACAGATCGTTTACACCTATTTCTACTAACAGCTAAGCTGTCTTTGTAGTATTTTAGTAGATAGACCAAAATCTCAAGTTATTTCATTAATATCATATTCTTGCATATTATATTTGTGAATATTTTATTTGAATATATTTATATTATATAAATATTTGAATATTTAATTATTTGTAATATATGTAAATATTATTATTTCATTATTTCACTATCTGAAACTTTTTAAATTCTATTTACTTATTAAACTCCCCAAAGCATGTGGAGGGATTCGGTTCTAATTTATAGTAACTACAGTTCATTTATTATACAATGATACATTTCATTAATATTTATATAAGAGATCCATAGACACTGGTTCTCCAATTCATTTCCTTTTTATTAATGATGGTCCTTCGAATAATTGATGAGATATATTAGCATTATTTTGGAGCCAGATTTCCCACAGTAACAGTGTAACGGAAAGAGAAGTGGCTACTGGGGCTCAGAAAGATGGCCATAATGGTATTGTCAAGGATTCGTCGACTGAAATAAGGAAAGTTGGTGAGTGCCTACGAAATCTTGGGCAAAGAATTGAGTCACTGAGACAAAATTAAACATTCAGGTGAAGTTAAAGGAAAGTAACAAAACAGTAGTGAAGAAAAGCCAGGAAATAATGGTTGAAGACAGTAATGGAACGTTGACTAGACCACTCACTAGAAGGTGAAGGGACGACGACGTTTCGGTCCGTCCTGGACCTTCTCAAGTCGACTGTGCCGGACCGAAACGTCGTCGTCCCTTCACCTTCTAGTGTGTGGTCTGGTCAACATACTTTAGCCACGATATTGTGACTCATCGCCTGCACACAGTAATGAAACATTGGTGATGACATGAAGGAAAGTGAAGTGTGTGTTAGTGATGGTTGTCGTAGTGAAAGTAATAACTATAATTAAAAATAAAATATTCAGTGGGGGTCAATAATAGATATCAAGGTCCTGCAAAAAACTCGAGAAATCCAATGTTGAGTTTACTGGTGAAATTGGGAGGAGGTGGGAGAGATTATACAATGAATAGCTTTCATTTAGTGAATTATTGGATGAATTAGAAAGTGAATTGTTCAATAAGTTTTTTTTGGGCTCCGTTTTTTTATGCTGATCGTAGCCTTAGATTGAAAATGTTGTCATAGAATGTTAATGGTTTAAGAAACAAGGCTACAGATGTTCATTATTTTGTGATGGGAAATTATATTGATGTAGTAGCTTAAGCATGAAGAAATAGCTAAGAAAGCAAACTGAGGGCAGCCGCTCTCTTCCCCCTTTTAGGAGGATGGGACTAAGTTTTGAGAGGTGGTACCTGATGAGACACACTTCACACACCAAGATGAAGAAAACCTGCACTGCCGAAGACCCGTCTCCCAGCCTAGCCAGTTGGGATGATACATCGACACTGGACAAGCAGCTGGGTTAGCCCTGGCATTTTTTCTCTTCACTTCAGCATTCCTCTCACCGTTCAGCTGTCCACATTTTCAAGCCCCAAGGGGATCCTGTATCGGATCGATCGGAGACAGGGGATATGAAGGCGTATTGAAATTAGTAGCTATAAAGGGTTTCATTTCGCCACAAGTTACGTAAGGGGGATCGATTTATGTAAGATCCAAACAGCAGAGTTAGTCAACTCGCCATCAAAACACGAGGAATAGAGAGTGTATGTATTAAATTATCATTAAGGGAAGGGGAATTATTGTAGTAATTTATGTATCCAAGAACTGCTTCGAACTGCTTTGTGAGCCGTAAGTGGAGGCCTTTTGGAGCTATTATCTGTATCAATAGCTGATACTAGAGATCTGGGGATGGATGGGGGGGGGGCCGGGTCTTCAAGGTTTATTTCAGCCATGGAGGGTTCGCTGCTCCAGTTATGGACCTGGTCGGTTAGTGTAGACCTCTAGGTCTTCCATTTTTTCTTTGGCTGAGCCGTTGTGTCATTGTGGTTTGGTGAGGTGGCCTCCATGAGGAGGTCTTGAACCGAGTAGGTGTCGTATTTGTGCTGCGGTGGTGGAGCTTCTGCTAAGATTTTCTCGTCTGAGGAGTCTGTAGCATCCGAAGTTGGTGGTTTCTTTCGTCTCGCGACTTGAGGTAGGTTAGGTGTCGTGGATTGGTGGTAGAAACTATTTCTGGAGCGTTGGTGGTGCTGTTAGCAGATGTGCTCTCTGCAAATACTATCATGTCTGCTGAGATGGTGATGGTAAGAGTGTTGAAAGTTGGAGAGTGAAATACTTCTGTGCCGCCGAGTCCTGGGTGGTTCTGGAGTCTGTGTTGGGATCGACCTCGTGATCGTCCTGGTGATAGTCTCCGGAGTGTTAGTTGAGGCAGAGAGACTGCGTCCGGGGCAGTGATGGGGTCTAGGCCATTGGCTAGTAAGCGCATGAGTCCTTGTAGAATCGTTGATTGTCTGGTCTGGCAAGCCTCTCCGCTAGTCGAATAAGACCAGGGATAATGCCTGTGGGGGGGTTTCTACTTTGTTTTCCCGACTGCAATGTGTACGTCGCCAATGTACATGTGGCAGACACTTCACGAAGCTGTTGGAATCAGCAGAGAAAATAAGAGAGCAACCGTACGGGGCCTGGGAGCAAGGTCGAGTTAGAGTCCTTGAGGGTCTCTTCTCAGACTAGCCTCACCTGGTCCTGGTCTACGTTGATCGTTGGAATCTCCTCAATGCTTTAACACTTTAAGGGACTCCAAGGGTCCTCATCACATTTATAGTTTAGTGAATTAGGCACTCGGTGTTGGAGACACCTGGAGCTGAAAGCTTGAGCAAATAGTTGGCAGTATTCAGAAGTGGTTCAACGGAAACACCACATGAAGCTTAACAGTAGTTTATTACTAACTTAATCACTAATACAAATGGTGCATGATTTACTTTAGATTGGCGTCAGAGAGGCTATGGTTGCATTAGCGTGACTCTGACGTCTGGCTAAACGACTCGGATCCACTCGTTGAGAAACACCTAACGAACACCTGCTGTTAAGGTTAAGGGTTTGCTATCCTGGAGCTGGTATTGTGATATTGTTGGAAACATGAAAGATTATGACAGGAAATGGGAACAAACCCATTATTTGTATTAGTGGGGGGGTAATGATGTTGGGAGAGTTAGAAGTGAGGAACTAATACAGAATTCAAGACAGCAATAGAATTAGTTAGGAGCAAGGGAGAATCCCGATCATATGTGGCATTCTTCCAAAAAAGGGAGTGGGGAAATGAATGGATGTCGAGGCACTTGGTGTCAATTGCAGGCTTTAAAGAATTGCAAATCTATGCAATATCTTATATAGACAACTGGAACACTTCTATGGAAGAAATGAAATGTATGCTCGTGATGGGGTGCTCTATCGAGAGCTGGGGTTGTTGCTGTTGCAAACTCGTTGGAAGAAGTGGTTAGAGGTGTTTGTTTGGGTTTAAACTGTTAGTAGATAGAGGTATGGGAATTGATTTCGAGGAAGGATGTAATAAAAGTATGTGTTTGCGGGAAAAAGGAATTGGCAAAATGATCAGGGAAAGAGAAGGCCTCAAATAACAATTCACTTAGGGTAACTACAAAAACAGTAGAAGGTCTAAGAAATAAAATAACGAAATAAATGCTCTTGTCTGACAGAAAAAATAGAATTATTGCACTTACGAAACGTTGGATGAATGTTGATAATCGAGAACTATAGCTGAATACAAATAAATGGATTTAACTATTTCACACAGAGAGATATATTAGACGAGGAGTGGAGTAGCCATATACGTTAGGGACAATTTGAAATGTTGGTCTATAAGAACATAAGAACATAAGAACAAAGGCAACTGCAGAAGCCTATTGGCCCATACGAGGCAGCTCCTATTTATAACCACCCAATCCCACTCATATACATGTCCAACCCATGCTTGAAACAATCGAGGGACCCCACCTCCACAATGTTACGCGGCAATTGGTTCCACAAATCAACAACCCTGTTACTGAACCAGTATTTACCCAAGTCTTTCCTAAATCTAAACTTATCCAATTTATACCCATTGTTTCGCGTTCTGTCCTGTGTTGATACTTTCAATACCCTATTAATATCCCCTTTGTTATGTCCATTCATCCACTTGTAAACCTCTATCATGTCACCCCTAACTCTTCGCCTTTCCAGTGAATGCAAATTAAGCTTTGTTAATCTTTCTTCATATGAAAGATTTCTAATTTGGGAATTAACTTAGTCATCCTACGCTGGACACGTTCAAGTGAATTTATATCCATTCTATAATATGGCGACCAAAACTGAACTGCATAATCTAAATGGGGCCTAACCAGAGCAAGATATAGCTTGAGAACCACACCAGGTGTCTTGTTACTTACGCTGCGATTAATAAATCCGAGTGTCCTATTTGCCTTATTACGAACATTTATGCATTGATCCTTTTGTTTTAAATTCTTACTAATTATAACTCCCAGATCCCTTTCGCAATCCGACTTCGCAATCTCAACACCATCTAGCTCGTATCTTGTAACTCTATCATCATTACCTAGCCTCAGAACTTTACATTTATCAGCATTAAACTGCATCTGCCAGTCCTTTGACCATTTCAAAACCCTATCTAGATCAACTTGAAGTGATAGTGAGTCCTCCTCCGAATTAATTTCCCTACCGATTTTCGTATCATCGGCAAATTTGCAAATGTTGCTACTCAAACCTGAATCTAAATCATTTATATATATTATAAACAACAGAGGTCCCAGACAGAGCCTTGAGGCACTCCACTTACAACATTTTCCCACTCTGACTTGACTCCATTTATACTAACTCTCTGTTTCCTTTGGTATAGCCATGCCCTAATCCAGCTTAATATAGCACCCCAATACCATGAGCCTCTATCTTTTAATCAGTCTTTCATGTGGCACTGTATCGAAAGCTTTGCTAAAGTCAAGGTACACAACATCACAATCCTTACCACTATCAACTGCCTCAACTATGCTAGAATAAAAAGATAACAAATTTGTTAAACATGAACGGCCATTTATAAAACCATGTTGCGACTCAATTATTATTTATGTTTTTCAAGATGAAGACGAATTTTATTTGCTATTATAGATTCGAGTAACTTTCCCACAATAGACGTTAGGCTAATTGGTCGATAGTTAGACGCAAGTGATCTATCTCCTTTCTTAAAAACTGGTATCACATTAGCAACTTTCCAAAACTCTGGCACTCTGCCTGACTCTATTGATTTATTAAATATGATTGACAGTGGGTCACAAAGCTCCTCTTTGCATTCTTTCAGCACTCTGGCAAACACTTCATCCGGCCCTGGGGATTTGTTTGGTTGAGTTTTACTATTTGTTTAAGAACATCCTCCCTGGTAACTGCTAAACTCGTCAACCTGTCCTCGTCCCCACCCACATAGACTTGTTGGGCTGAAGGCATATTGTTAAGTTCTCTTTAGTAAATACAGATACAAATATTTATTAAAAATACTACTCATCTCTTCATCACTATCTGTTATTTGACCTGTCTCAGTTTTTAATGGACCTATCCTTTCCCTAGTCTTAGTTCGATATAACTGAAAAAAACCTTTAGGATTTGTCTTTGCTTGCCCTGCTATACGAACTTCATAGTTTCTTTTTGCTTTCCTTATCTCTTTTTAACATTTCTAACTAGTTGTACGAATTCCTGTTCTAAAGTGACCTCCCCTTTTAATCCTCTTGTACCAAGCTCTCTTTTTACCTATAAGATTCTTCAAATTCTTGTTATCCACTTTGGGTCATTAGTAATCGATCTATTCAATTTGTGTGGTATACTACGTTCCTGTGCTTTGTTTAGAATATTCTTAAATACGTTATAATTGAATCTACATCGAAATCCCCATTTACATCACCTATCGCTGGGTTCATGTCTCGCTCCAAGACCGGCCCACACCCCATACCCAAGACTTTCCAATCAATTTGACCCAAAAAATTTCTTAGGCTATTAAAATCAGCTTTTCGAAAATCTGGCACTTTAACAGAATTTCTCCTACAGGTCTATTCCATTCTATGCCAAATCTGATTTCTTTGTGATCACTGTTCCCTAGCTCACTCCCTATTTCGATGTCATTAATTTGTGTTCCCTGTTAGTTAACACTAAATCTAAAATATTATTTTCCCGTGTTGGTTCCTTAATGTGTTGCGTAAGAAAGCAATCGTCAATTAATTCTAGAAAATCTTCTGCTTCACTATTCCCTGTTTGTTCAACCAGTTTATTCCACTCAAATTAAAGTCACCCATGACATAATACTGTTAGATCTAGATGCCCTAGATATTTCATCCCATAGATGCTTGCTTCCATTCTGTCTAAATTTGGTGGCCTATATATAACTCCAATTATAATATTATTTGCTTTTTCGTTAATTCTATCCAAATAGTTTCTGTGTTGGCCAGTTTGATTCCTCTTGAGACTACATTTCAAATTGTCCCTAACGTAGATGGCTACCCACCACCTCGTCTNTTTAAAAGTTTACTGAAGCAAAAGCATATATATACCATATAAATTGTATAAAGAAATGTCAAAAGGGGATATCGTCCTCTGGTGGCAACACTTCTCAATGACATGTCTCTGGCAACATGGTCAGCTGACTGGGTCCACTCCTCCAGCACAGGCAAACACCTTGCACCTCTGGCAGCACGATCAGCTGTCAAAAACGTCATGACTTTCCCACGCCTCTAGCAATGCGATCAGCTGGGTGTTTCGGAGTTCGTTGCTGGCTCTTTGCACACCAGCTACCACCTCCAGGATCACTAACATCTCCGCCTTAATGCTCACACACACCAACTCATGCCTACATGAGTTCTTGGCTCCTAGCCTAATATTCTGTCACTTAAGACAATAAAATGATGAGTAGAAATGTTCACAACAAATAAAATACTCTAGCTCGCCTAGATCAAAAGGGGTAAAGGGAGGGACAATTATCTACCTTATTTCACTCCAACCACGAAGCTGACTCGTCCTCTGTTGAGATTCCTGGACCTGGCTTCTGGTCTCCGGATGAACAGTTTCCACACACAGGTTCCTCCGTCGTCCTCGTGGTAACGTGTCTTCGCCGTGCTCTCACTCACAACAGGTACTGCCTTAATCCTCCTCTTGTCCGGGGTACTGGAGACTGGTACCTCTGTCGTCGTCATCCACTCTCACTGGCACTGCTGACACCTCGCAGTCCAGCACAGCTTCCACTCACCTCACTGCCAGTAGATTTGGCCCGGCCGTAGCTTTTCCCTTGATGTGGAATACTGGTCCTCTGGGCGTCTTGGACGTCACGAGCCCAATGTTCCCTCTGCTGCAGACCCTTGGTAGAGCTCTTGGCTCTCTAATCCAGTCCGTCCTTGCTTCTGGGCACTCCATGGAAGTTGGATGGCTTCTCAGACTGTCTGCAGAATCGAAGTGAAGCTTAAATCTACTGGTAAGGGCACTCTTGATCCGGAGCTCAATCGAGCGTGTCATCCCTCTATGACGGCTTGTGACGTACTCTTCCTGCCCAGGCGCCAGCCGCCCCGAGCCCTCCGCCTCGTTACGTCACACCACCCGAGGGCTCTCGTCATTGGTCACTTTCGGCACGTGACCTCACCTGGCCATTCAGGTGCCGGGAAGCGTCAGGACGTCTTGGCGGGAAACAGGATGGCTTGACACCGTCCTGTGCCTCAAAAGGCGTAAGCCCCTTGCATTATCAAACTTAGCTGGTAATTTTACAGCCAGCTTAATCATGCTCCACGCTTTCCCACACGTGAAAATGTTCCCTGAACATCAGAGATTACTTAGGCTACGGAGATATGACTCTTCTAAGCTGGGAAGGAAGAAATATAGGGGTGGACACCGTCACATACCCCTCCCCTTGAAATAAGAGTCATATCGAATGAGCAGCATTGGAGAGGGCAACTATGTTCCTGCTCCCTCCATTCCTGAAGTGTTACTCCTCCAGTTTGTGTCGTGGCTCGTACCACCTCGCCAGTCACTTGTGTTTCTACACTTCCACCTCGCACCAGACTGGGTGGAGTGGGTGTTCCCTGAACACCTATAAGGGATCCTCCTTCCATGTCCACGAGTGCATTCCAACGACTCGTTACCACTGCAAGGTTCAGTGCATGTAGAGCCTCCACTGCGTCGTGCACTCTGATGTACCTTGCACTTCCATCACGTCCTACAGATACTCCATGCTTCCTCTCAGGATCTCCTCTTCGCCATTCTTCTCTCTTCTCGGTTCCTCTTCTCCTGTAAGTGCGCTGTCTCCGCACAGCGACACCTGTTACCTGTCCTCCATCCAGCAACTTCATCTTTTCTACACTAGGGTTTTGCGATGGCCCAATGCCCCTCTGGCTAGGCCGGTGCCTACCCTGGGTATACCTGTTCCCTGCTTTCTTCCAATTACCTTTCCTATACCATTCGTTCCTTCGTTCCCGATGAACATCTTCACTCTTCCATGAGATTCTCTTCCCTGTAGACGTCTTCTTCGGTTCGTGATTGGGCTCGTCCACCTCCTTGTGGCTCACCTCACCACGGTGGCTCATCTTGCACCTACCACTATTCATCCGGCTGGCATAGAGTGCACTGCGTCGTGGCTCCTCCACTCTGCCCCTCACCGCCATTCGCTCATCCACTGAGCTCACCCTTTTTGGTGGAGGGAGTGCGGTCTGCAGCCACTTCACCGCCCCAGGCGCTTGTACAGCTACTCCTCTCCACTCTTCCACACGCATCATTAGGCTTAACCACAGGTCCTCGTCGGGGTTATCCATGACTTTCGATGACCTCTCTGTCTTTTCACCGTTGTCGTCCCTGACGACGTTATCATTGGTGCAGTTGGCAACCTCACCACTGCCTGGGTCAACCAACACCTCACCTGGCAGGGTCGCACCACTGCCTGACATAGACACTCCTTGCCCAATCGGGTTGTATTCTTCCTCCATTGAGGTCGTTCCCAAGCACCATCTGCACGTGCTCTAAGGGTAACTTAGGGGCTACAGCTACGACAGCCTTCTCGACTCCATAGTCGGCAATCAGCTGTACCTCGTGAAGTGGTAACCTGTACTCTTCTCCCACACTCCGTATTCTCACCACTCCCACAGGTGATTCATTAGATTCGTTGGGAAGAATACTCCTGGCTGCCATGCTTATATCAGCACCCGTATCACGAAGAACTGCAATCTCCACTGGGTCTGACTTCCCAAACTTCACTGTGGCCCCGAAAACGAAGGAGTGTTCACCCAACTTCATTTCCCAACCATTCACATTGGGTCCACTATGATATGGGGTATGAACAAATACTCTCTCCACTTCTAACATCAGTCCCATATTCCTCCGGTTCTCGTCGCACTCACGGGCGAAATGTCCTCTTACACCACAGTTGTAGCATCGGCCGCCCCCTCCCTAGGCGACCAGTCACCAGTCACTCTGGCTATGCCAACCGCAGACGTTCCCTGAGTCCTACTTGGACTCCCCGTTGTTGTCTCCCTGGCAGCGTTCCTCGCTCCAGCACTAGTCCCGGTGTTCCCCCCTTGGGGTCTCCTCACCGGTTCCCCTGAACCCTTGGACCGACTCACCTCTCTGTGTAAACTACTCTTGGGAGAGTCCCCGCCCGTCCTCGCTCCTCCTGAACTCCTGAAGTTCCCCCCAAACCTTGGGTAAGGCGAGTGCCTAGGCGGTCCCTCCTTCCCGAAATGTAGTGCCTCTTCCAGCAGGTCGGCTCTGTCTGCAGAAGACTTAAGTTCTCTAATACCTGCCTCCTTGATCCTGACCCTTAGCTCTGGATGGAGCATTGACATGAATCTTTCCATCACCATCAATTGCTTCAGCTCCTCCATCATCTCCACCTCTTCAGCCTTCAGCCACCGCAGGAACCTGCACTCCATGTCCTGAGCAGTCTCAGCATACGACCTTCCGGAAGCTCTTGTGCACTCATGGACGCGTTTCCTGTAAACCTCTGGGGTTAGTCGATACGATTGGAGCACAGCTTTCTTGATCATGTCGTAAACGGCGCATTCCTCAAGGTCCAACATGTTATAAGCTTCCCTGGCCTCGCCAGTCAACCTACTCTGCACTAACGCAGCCCAATCCTCTTCCAGTCATTCCTTCAATGTCACTATCCTCTCAAAATGGTCGAAGAAAGCTTCGGCCTCTAGAGGGGCAAAGGTTGGTAGGTTGCGTTCCCGGACATTGGGGTCATCCCGCCGAGCAGACACTGAGGGCAGCCCGCGCTTCACTCGACGCATTTCAACCTCTTTTGCATTTATTTCTTCCCGTCGCAGTTGTCTTTCTCCTTCCTCTCGTTGCAGTTGGGCTTTGCGCTCCTCATGCTTCAGTTGAGCCTCGCGCCCCTCCTGCTTCAGCTGACCTTTGCGCTCCTCCCGCTTCAGCTGGGCTTCGCGCTCATGCTCCAGCTGGGCTTCATGCTCCTCTCGCTTCAGCTGAGCTTCGCGCTCCTCACGCTTCAGCTGAGCTTCAAGCTGCATTTTCATTATCTCCAGCTTCATGCTTCTCCTGCTACTACCGCTGGATCCCCTACTGCTACCTTCGTCACTCCGGTTCCCACCAACACTGGCAGGTACTTGGGGCAGTCCTTCCTTGGAAGCCTCCTCTCGGGCCTTGAGCTGAGCCATGATCTCAATCCGACGCTCCGCCACCCTGGAGGACCTCAATCTCAACCCAAAATGGTCCGCCACTAGCTGCAGCTGAGCCTTTGTGCACTCTTCCAACTCCTGCTCGTCCCTCGACTCAATAAACTTCTTTACTCTGTCATCCTCCATCTCTAGGCTATTGAGTAACTGTATACAGGGAATACACTAGCGAGCAGTGTAAACCGAGACCAATATCGACCTTAATACACTTGCCCTGCACTTGCAATCCTTTGTCCATTGTTGTCCGATGTATCCTGGCAAGGTCGCCACTGTCAGAGGTTCACCCCCTTGCTACCTGTGGTTGGAGTCGTCCCGCGGGTCTTAGCACCTCAGTACCAGGCGCCACTGCTCGCCCTTGGGCTCCCCCATTCAACTAAGGGCTGGCCTTATACACCCCTAGCGAGTGGGGAGGTTCAAGCTTCCTATAACTCACCTAAACCTGCCCGTCCTGACACTGGAATGCTCTCTTGGATATGTAGTCTATTCAGGTCACCAGCTGGGTGTTTACACTCGTGTCCCAGCAACACGTCAGTGGTCTTAGTGGTTATCTTAATCAAGGATGCAATATCACGTGCAGTGCAACGTGTCACTAATGGTCTCATATTTATATATATATAGCCCTAGAGAATGGAGGCTCACTTAAACTCATCAGTTACTTTAAAAGTTTACTGAAGCAAAAGCATATATACACATATAAATTGTATGAAGAAATGTCAAAGTGGGGATATCGTTCGCTGGTGGCAACACTTCTCAATGACACGTCTTTGGCAACACGGTCAGCTAACTGGGTCCACTCCTCCAGCGCGGGCACACACCTCGCGCCTCTGGCAGCACGATCAGCTGTCAGAAACGTCATGACTTTCCCACGCCTCTAGCAATACGATCAGCTGGGCGTTTCGGAGTTCATTGCTGGCTCTGCACACCAGCTACCACCTCCAGGATCACTAACATCCCCGCCTTAATGCTTACACACACCAACTCATGCCTACATGAGCTCTTGGCTCCTAGCCTAATATTCTGTCATTTAAGACAATAAAATGATGAGTAGAAATGTTCCCAACATATAAAATACTCTAGCTCGCCTAGATCAAAAGGGTTAAAGGGAGGGACAATTATCTACCTTATTTCACTCTAATCACGAAGCTGACTCGTCCTCTGTTGAGGGATGTTGAGGTTCCTGGTCCTGGCTTCTGGTCTCCTGATGAACAGTTCCCACACACAGGTTCCTCCGTCGTCCTCGTGGTAACGCGTCTTCGCCGTGATTTCACTCACAACAGGTACTGCCTTAATCCTCCTCTTGTCCAGGGTACTGGAGACAGGTACCTCCGTCGTCGTCCTCCACTCTCACCGCCACTGCCGACACCTCGCAGTCCAGCACAGCTTCCCCTCGCCTCACTGCCAGTAGATTTGGCCCTGCCGTAGCTTTTCCCTTGATGTGGAATACTGGTTCTCTGGGCGTCCCGGACGTCACCAGCCCAACGTTCCCTGTGCTGCAGACTCTTGATAGAGCTCTTGGTTCTCTAATCCGGTCCGTCCATGCTTCTGGGCACTCCACGGTGAAGTTGGATGGCTTCTCAGACTGTCTACAGAATCGAAGCGAAGCTTAAATCTACTGGTAAGGGCTCTCTAGATCCGGAGCTCAACCGAGCGTGTCTTCCCTCTATGACAGCTCGTGACGTACTCTTCCCGACTAGGCGCCAGCTGCCCCGAGCTCTCCGCCTCGTGACGTCACACCGCCCGAGGGCTCTCGTCATTGGTCACTTTTGGCATGTGACCTCACCTGGCCATTCAGGTGCCGGGGAGCGTCAGGACGTCTTGGCGGGAGACAGGATGGCTCGACACCGTCCTGTGTCTCAAAAGGCGTAAGCCCCTTGCATTATCAAACTTAGCTGGCCATTTTACAGCCAGCTTAATCACGCTCCACGCTTTCCCACACATGAAAATGTTCCCTGAACATCAGAGATTACTTAGGCTATGGAGATATGACTCTTCTAAGGTGGGAAGGAAGAAATATAGGGGTGGACACCGTCACAACTGAGACTAACTAACAAGAAGTTTATTATCATCACTCGTGGTCTTTTCGACCAAAGTTCTGGAAAGACCTTTATTACTTAACAACTGGCTGATCAGTTAAAACTGAAAACTTTAAGTCAAGTGAAACTGCATATTTCAAGATTCTTGACCAATACCGGACCTTGTGATTACAAAAGTTGTAAGAGTTTTGGTACGCCTAGGAGGCTATAGTTAGCCCCGTACAAGCCACCGTTGTTGACAAAATCCCATCTGACCTATATGTATCTGGTGTAGGGAATACAACCAAGCTTTTAAAGGAGTGGGATGAAGTTGGCTGATTATAAGGTAAATTCTGACCACCTCACCGATGAAGGTATTCTTGTAGGGGCAGATTATTATTACAGGTTTATTACTGGATGCACCAAACAACGTGGAATGAATTTGTTGCTGTCGGCTGGAGGAAAATTACTTACAGGATCGGTGTAATGCCAGAACAAATCTACACCCACAGTTAACCAACAAAATAATTCGATCATAGTAGCGTGACTAGGCTTGGAACAGTCACCACTTCAACTCAAGAGACCTAGCTGAGGATGACTCTGATCCTCCTGTGTATAAATTATGGGATTTAGGCACCTTAGGTATTGTCCCTGAACAACCAAGTCCAGATGATACTTGGACTTAACAACAGAATCTTAACTCAGTCATCTATCAAAATAACCAATACTGGGTTAAATTGCCATGGAAGCTAAATCACCCACAGCTACCTATAAATTATTTAATGGCATTCACACAATTAAAATCACAGATAGTTTGGTTAAACAAATAACCTAACAAACTACGATTGTATCATGAGTTGATACAGCAACAACTTTCAAACAAATTTATAGAAGTTGTTGAACTAGATAATAACAAACTTGGGCATTATTTGCCTCACCACACAATCTTGAAAGTTTCAGTTACAACACCAATTACAATTGTGTTTAACTGTAGTGCCAAAGTAAAAGCAGATAGTTTTAATGATTGCCTACAAACTGGGCAGAGTCTAACTCAATGACTCAGTGATGTACTATTACAGTTTCGCTTAGAAACTTACACCTATACGGCTAATATCAGTAAAGTCTTTTTGAGGGTAAGTTTACAAGAGGAAGACCATGCTCTTAAAAAGTTTCTCTGGATAAAGGATCCTAGTGATCCTAATAGCGAAATCGTCACATATAGATTTGCTTCAGTAGTATTCGGAGCTACATCTTCACTCTTTTTACTCCAAGCCACCTTGAATACCCATTTGAAGAAATCTGATAGTCCATACAAGACTGAAATTAGTAACAACCTATATGTCGACAATTTCCAGGGAACTATCAATGATGAAACCAAATTAATGGAAATTTATCATGAGGCTAACTGTGAGTTACTGGGAACCAATATGCCTTTACAGTCGTGGGCCTCTAGTAATCAACAGCTGAATCAAATAATAGAGGACGAATTTCCAGAGTATCAAGTACCACATAAATTGAAAGTTCTAGGCATGGAATGGAATACTTCCACTGACGAATTAAATATCAAGCCTGTGGAAACAAATAATTCTCCCATAACCATGAGAAAATTACTCTCGTATGTCAGTAAACCATTTGATCCCTAAGGCTTACTTAGCCCTATTTAAATTAAGGGTAAACTCCTCATGCAGGAGTGCTGGTAGACTAACTCTCAAACCGCTAGGGGCCCAAATGGAATTCACACCCACAGGCGCAACAAAAAAAATCCAAAAAATTCTTTCATCTTATAGAAGTGTTCACTATTGTTCCCTGATCATGGAAAACATAACAAAAAAATCGTAGGTGGCATATTTTAGCTGCAATAAGGTAAGGAAGTGTGGCAAAAAAGGGGCGTTGGCAGAGCCTTCGCCAGACGAGGCCTACTCCGCTGAGCTGTCAGACGGCAGTTGCCACAAATATATTATTTCCTAATTATTTCAATGTCTCTAATTGATTTTTTCTTAGTTTTTTTGCAGTAATATTATTTCATACAGTGAATTGTGGTATATTTATATAATATAATGTGTGAACCATCGCTGTACTCAAAATTATGGTGTGCATATTAGTGATTCAATTATTATGTTCATAAAACAATAAACAAATAGTTTTGCTGTTGATACACTATATACACAGGTTGTATATAAGTATCTGCATGTTTTGTTCACCATAACGAGCTACTAAGTTGGTCTTGTGAGTCAAAAAGCAATGAGGAGTGACCACCACACACCAGCGAGCCACTCACTGCCCCTCCCTCCCTCAACATCACCTCACTCACCCTCATTCTCCTCCCTCAATACTGTTTTTGCATTTATTCACTATACACAGACGTTATATATACGTATTTACATGTTTTGTTCACCATAACTGTACATCTAAGCTTGTATGGTGAATAAAGGTACAAAGACGTAGCTACTCACACAGTCAGCTGATTGACGGCCGCCCTCAAGGCCAGACGCACTAATATTTCTCCTCCAACAATATTGGTTGTGGTGTTATTATGCTATATACACACATTATATATAGGTATCTACCTGTTTTATTCACCATACCTGTACAAATAAGCTGGTATGGTGCCCAAAGACCATAGTGGCTATCAGTAAACAACATGCCAAGTCGTGCAGACAACGCTCCTCCCTCACCAAAATGGCGGCTCCCAACCTACTCCTCTCGCTGTTATCTCACACTATACACACGTTATATATAAGTATCTACATTTGTGTTCACCATAGCGAACCACTAAGCTGGTATGGTGAGTGCAGTCAATAAATGGTGGCCACACACAGTCAGAAGATGATGCCACAACCCTCCCTCCACAGCCTTACTCCTCCCTCCATGGAGCACAGCGCTAAATATCACCACAATCATGCTATAATCAGAATCCTGGTCAGTTTTATCACAATCAGGAGGCTTCAGTAATACTATCACCGCTAAATAATAGCAGTATAATTTATATTATGGCATTTGAAAGCGATGCTGTGGTCACAAGCTGAACAGTGGTGCTGTGAGCTCGTGCTGCATGCGACAGCCTTGGAGGCTTGCTCAATACTGACGCTCTAACACCCAAAAATGTTGACCTGGATTTTTTTTCTAGGTGGCATCTGACAACTATCGGTCGTGGCTGTACTATAGCTGCCCCTATCCCAGGCGGGGCGTTTAAATTATAGCACTAGACACGAAATCATATATATATATGATGTGCGCGGTTTCGGTTTTGTCACTGATGTCATATATATATATGATATGCGCGGTTTAAGGGCTAATATGGGTTGGGACGATCTGTTTCCTAATGATCTGCAAGATAAATGGTAGCAACTAATGACGGATTTCAATAAGCTTAGTATTCTAAAATTTCCTCGTAATGCTTTAGGACAAAAATACCCACAAATTTGCATGTGTTTTGCGATGCCTCAAGCAAAGCATATGGCGCAGGAGCCTATTTAGTAAACACTCGGCAATCATTTTTACTTACTTCTAAGGCAAGAGTGGCCCCAATTAGGAAAAGGTCACTGCACCAAATGGAGTTTGACTGCTTTATTAGTAGGTGTACAACTGGCTCATTGCCTGATTAAGACACTCAATAATATTCACTTTGGTGAGATAGTAGTGTGGTCAGACAACGAGGCAATTTTACAATGGGTAAAAACAATAACAACAAAACTCCCTACATCAGAAACAGAGTTAGGGAAATACGAGAACTAGCAGCTGACTACAAATTGAGACGTACCCACCATGGACAATCCAGCTGACTACTTATCAAGAGGATTAACCTTGAAACAACTAGTTAAACCCGAGATGTGGTTTACAGGATCCCAATGGTTAGTCAGTGGTCAGTGGCCCAAACAGAAGCCACAAGTCATAGTCACCAATATCACTGCCCACACTGTAGATCCAGACCCCCTCGTTCTTTAGCTATTAATCCTAACCATTATTCTAGCTTAAGTAAATTACCAGGAGTTACTCAAGTTGTATTTGATTTCTTTAATAAGATAGGAATTAAATATCAATTTTCTAGTCCCCTCAAATACTGGGTCAAACAAGCTCAAATGGAGACTTATGGAAGAAATTATTACATCTTCCAAACAAATTAACAAAGTCTCTGGGCGTTTGGTTCTGACAATTACAACATCTTAAGGTGTGGAGGACGTCTGCTTCATGCGAAAATTGACTTAGAAGCAAAGAATCCTATGCTTCTGCCTGGTCACCACATCATAACTAAACGTTATAGTCTAGCATCACCATGAACATGGTACATTGCACGGTGGAGTGCTAGACACTCTCACTGATTTACGAAAGAAATTTAGGCTTCTCCAGGGTCGTCAAACTTTCAAACCCATTATTAAATCTTTTGTGATCTGCAGGAAGTATGATGCTCGAGTGTGTCCTTACCCAGGACCTCCACCACTTCCTAAAGAACGAGTTGTCAACCTTCGTTCCTTTGAGACCACAGGTGTAGATTACTCAGGAGCTCTTATTTTTAACAGGCACTCCAGATAAAATTCGGGTGAAAGCCTATATATGCCTCTACACGTGTGCAACCACACGAGGCATACACTTAGATGTAACTACTAACATGAGTGCACAAGCGTTCCTAAAAGCCTTTTGAAGGTTTGCAGCACGTCAATCGTGTCCCAAACTGATGATCTTTGATAATGGATCTAACTTTGTGGCAGGAGAATCTTGGTTAACCTCTAAACAGCGCAACGCACCTGCAGGCCCTCGATGGGGGGGTGCGCAACACGCCTCCGGGATCTTATATTTTTAGCGGATGCTTCAAAACTACCGGGCTACATGGGGTTCACATCAGCTTTCTCGGGGTTCTTGTAAAGAGACGCCATTTAAAAAAATCGTGGGCAACATTCCCGGGTGTGAGAGTCTCAGTACTGAGTGAGCAACCAAGGTGTGCATATGCAGCATGAGCTCACAGCACATACTGTGAGCAGGGTGTTCAGCTTGTTACCACAACATTGCC
>WNGS01164097.1:0-14718 GCA_020271785.1 Procambarus virginalis
TCGATTTCCTCCAGAATAAGTGCATCTAAGTGAGGTGAGCACAAGATCGCGACTGCACCAGAACCGAGAACTAGCACCTTGCAATTAGGGAAAAGACTGGAGCCAAAAAACAAAATAATAGGAAACATTTGCTCATTTTCTCTGGCAACAAAGAGACATAATGTCGACAATTCGTCAATACTCGTGTGTAAGCTTCCTCGAATGGTTTTCTAGGACAGCAGATTACCCGTGTGGAATGTGCAAAGAACACTGAGTCTACCTTATATATATCGAATACGTTATGGTCATGTCGTTACATTGTTCAAATGAGTTTCAAATTGTCGCCCAATAAGAGCCCTGCTCTCGCCATATAACGAAAAAGTCTGATGTACCACATTCGATTTCTGAAGATTTTTTTTTTGGCTCGAATACGTCCAGAATACCAACCGGTCTCCTAAAACCTTTCAGGTCTGAGAGTACCAAATAACACAATCTGGTAATGCAGTCACAGAAAATGCTGGTTCTTCATTTAGTCAAGTAAACGTCTGGGGTAAAAATTTTGTACCGCATCGGAACCGAAAAATAGCACAATGCAATGAGGGAAAAGACTGGAGCAAAAAAACTGAGTAATGGGAAACATATGCTCTGGAAACAACGAATTACAATGTCGTCAAGACGCCAGTACTCGTCAGTAGGCTCCCTCGCACGTTTTCATCAGACAGCAGGTTTCCCGTGAGGAAGGTACCTCACATTGAGTCTCCCCCTATATATATTGAATACGTTAATGTGATGTCGTTTCATCGTTCAAAAGAGTTTCAAATGGTCGCTCAGCATGCATCCTGTTGTGAACATACAACGAAAACGTCTGATGTACCATGTCCGATTTCTGGTGAATGGTACATTTTTCGGCTCGATTTAGTCCTGAATAAGCAAATCTAAGTGAGCAAATCTAGGTGAGCTCATCATTGCATTTAAACAATAAGTTCCATAAATTTTTAATTTATTAAATACTAAGTTAAATAACACGCTGATATATCTTAAAGAATTCCAGAGTACAACTGTATACAGTTTCCTTCGATTAAGTATATTCAGATCTTTGCAGTCTTTAAAATATGTTTATGTTCGATGTATGTTTTTATGTATAAAAATACATACTTGTGTGTGTAGATGTATCATAGTCAGTGATGATAGACGAGGAAATTTTTGGCAAAAAAAAAAACTCTCTACAGACACTGAGGAAACATCATATTAGATATGAATGACTAAATGTAATTTTGCTTTCTTCTTTAACATTAACTACGTTTAGCACTGTGGAGAAATGCCCGAAAGACAAGGGGAACATAATCTAATACAGTGCACAATTACAAACCCATTAAGATTTCAACTTGGATTCAACAGAGCAAAAGAAGATGTTAAACACACTTGGAAACATCTTACTGAAGAGACCATACGAGTCATAAATACTCATACTCCGCCCAAGTAAAACAAAAACAAGCAACACTTAGTAGGCCAGCCAGAGGCTTAGGGCCTGCGCAGGAATATCCCTCCAAAAAATATAATACTTTAATAAAATACGGTACTTCAGCTTTGCAGCTTACATGTACATACGTCACCGATTGCAATTCTTCCACTTTTCATGGTGATGTATTCAGTGTATTTTGAACTTTGTATTTGAAGTCTTTTAATGATTTAATGATGCATTAATGATTCAACAAATTTTACTCCACTGAACATTGGAATTTTTTTTACTTAGTCTAAGCATATTCCATTGAGAATTGTGATAAGAACATTTATATTTCTTTATTGAACTGCTAAATTCTTTATTTTGAGGATGGTGTTACGACTCTGGGTTCTTTAGAGGGAAACCAGAGGTCAAATTTTGAGCTTATTAAACTACCATATAGTAAACACGCATCGCGAGCTGCATATGTCGTATCTTCCCTGCCAGTCGTAAGACTATTCTTGTTTCTCAAAGAGTATTTAAAGATTGAGCTTGGGGTTGATTATTAAATAATAAAATAGGCACCAACTATGTTTACTAATACTGTCTAATCATTTGTAAAGTAAACCTGAGTAAATTTTGTATTGGGCGCCGGTATGATTAGTTGAACAGTCTGCCGGCAGCATTAGCCCACGGAGAAGGAGGGAGACTCTCGCTTGCTCTTCTCTGCTGGCTGACTGTGGTGTTAGGACGTGCTCCTCCTTCCTCTTAATTCTTTGTGTAGAGTAGTATACCTGGGGTGTAGTAAGTGTTTTTAAGTGTTTATCTCACCTGTTACGCTAACAGGGGTCCCAGTGTAAACACGTGGTCCCCTACCCTAAGCTGACTCTAACTTCAAGTGTTTTATAGTAGAGCTTTACCCTAACTTGTTTTCAGTGTAAAACCTTTTATCCTGTCTAAGTGGAACAAGGCTTTAAGATTGTGTACAGATTGTTTTAACGGCGTAAGATTGTGTGGTAAAGTTAGTATTATATTGTTATTGGTGTGATTGTGTATGGGGGGTTGTTAAGGGGTTAATAAATAAAAAGTTGAACAGAGTATCCCTTTTCCTGTGTGGGAGTACAATGATCTAGGACTACAGGGTGTAGTAGCAAGTATTTATTACTGTGGATATTTTATTTTGGGGGCCGGGCCTTTTAGTTCTCCCATATTTGATACCTCTGTATTCACTTACCCTTACCCCTTAATAGTACCAGTTCCCCATAGCAAGCCCACCATCTTTTATAACAAGTGGTTGGCCTGTCCGGGATGAACTTTATTATTGTAAAAAATTAGATTTTTGAGTGCCAAAACTAAAAATTCTTGTTTCCGCAGAACGGTTGTGGGCTAGCCTAGGGTCCAGCTCATCTGGCGTAGGACATTCTTTGCACTGACTGGACACCCAGCTGGATCCCTTCACGATTAAGGTTAGTGTGGCCTTGTGTTAGGGGCCGTGCAAATTTTTGTTTTTTCCAATTTTTAATTTTTAATTTTTCTGTGGCTAGGAGCTAAAATTTTTAGTGATGTCATCTGAAATGCAGAGACTGGCAATGAACCCTTCAGTGATAGAGATAAAGAAGCTCACCAAAGCAAATTTAATATTGTTAGGCAAGGAATTTGGCCTAGAATTAAATGACGCAGATAGAAAGTGGACTTTGGTGAATGAAATTTACAGCATTGTATAGACCAAGAACTAGTGCCAAGTGATACAATTTTATGCGAGCCCAATTCAGGGAAAGTGTAGCTAGTGGAAATATAGAATTAGAATTAGCACTAGCCAAGTTAAGACTGGCAGAGCAAGAGGCCAGAGTAGCAGAACAAAAGGCTAAAGTGGAAGAGCAAAGGCTCAAAAATGAGGCGGCAAGAATAGTACCACCACCTACTGGGGACTCGAACTCCAGACATTCTGATGAAAAACACAACTTGCCTGAATTTTCAGAGTCAGACCCTGAAAGATTTTTCAACCATTTTCAGAGACTAGCCATGTCCATGAACTGGCCAAGGGAAGAAGGGTGAAAATCTTGCAGGGGCGGCTTAGGGGTAAAGCACAAGATATTTTATTAATATGCCTGACGACGAGTGTTTTGTATATGATGAAGTCAGGGAAAGAATTTTGAGGCGTATGAAATTACTCCTGAAGCTCACCGCCAAACTTATCGCAACCTTAGGCCTACTCACAACCAACCGTTCATGGAATTTGCTAATGAGCAAAGTAGATTGTTTGATAAATGGATTCGCTCGGCTAAAGCCGAAACATACGAGGCACTCAGGAATTTAGCCTTAGTCGAACACTTTATAGATAGTATGCCAGAATACGTTGCGCAGTTCTTGAGAGGAAGGGTAGAGTTAAATTCTAAAATAGGGGATTTGGCCAAGATGGCAGAAAACTACCAGTTGGCGGGCAAAAGGCCCAATAAAAATAATTTTACCCCACAGAGTAACAAAACTTATACCCACAGCCAGTCCAGACCAGCTCATTCTAAACCTTTACCTAATGCACCTTGTGTTTCAGACATAACTAACCCTGTTAAATTGTCTAGCCCCACGACACTAAAGAGTGAACCGAAGGGTAATTCGGATAGTAATGTCTCTTCTCCCCGACGTTTCTGTGGTCATGTAAAAGTTCAACCCACAATATTAGCCGTTGTTGGCAACTGTACCCGGAAAAAAGACCCAATGCTCTCGTTGTGACACAGGGCTTGAGGATTTCTGAAGGGTTAGGGAGTAAGATCTCCAACCCACAGTGGTTGGACCTGCTTACCCCATTCTTATCGAAAGGGAGACTACTTTTGTCTGAGGGTTCTTCCTGGAGGGACGTGGTGATCTTCCGAGACACCGGTGCCATCCAGACTTTAATTTTAGAGAGTGCTTTGCAAGGTGCCAATACTCTCGACACTGGAGAGGTGGTACTGGTCGAGGGTGTCACTAGTGATACTCGAGCAGTACCCCTCTGTAAGGTTACCCTGGAATCTGATTTTCACAAGGGTATTTGTACAGTCGGAGTCACTTCGTACCTACCTTTCCCTAATGTTGATTATTCATCAACATTACCCATTACCCAAATCATTATTGGGTAATGATTTAGCCGGGGATAAGGTAGGGAACTCCAGACTGCCTGTTATGTTGCCTACCCCAAAGATTTGCCTGGATTCACCCACCGCAGAGGAAAATGTTGTGTACCCTGCGTGCGTGGTGACTAGGTCTATGGGACTTAAATGTAAGGGCAGCCCTGTGCTTGCCAAGGTGGTAAATCCCAAGGACACGAGGGACCTTCCGAGTGGTGAAAGCCCAGTGGACCTTGCGGACACATTCATGGCCCGACTCGATGACGGGGCCGAGGACATTGTGGAGAACCTGCCACCGCCGCCTGCCGAGAGTAGGAGGGAGGTGGAGGAGAACACTGTTGAGCCTCGGCCAATGGCATCTGACCAAGGCCTGGATGCCTCCTTGAGTGAGTTACAGAAAGCTGACCCCAGTCTTGCAGATTGTCACGAGACAGCCGTCTCTGTGGAGGAAATTGTAGACGCAGCAACTGGGTACTACTACAATGATCGGATTTTGATGAGAAAATGGAGACCTCAGAGTGCTCCCTTGTCAAATGAGTGGGAGGTAGTCCACCAGGTTATGTTGCCGACCTGCTATATAGAGAGAGTTTTGTCAGCTGCCCATGATGATCCTATGGGGGGACATCAAGGCATTAATATTACCTATCACAAAATCTGCAAGTATTTTTTTCTGGCCCAAGCTGAAAAGGGATGTGGCAAAATTTTGTAATGCATGTATTGTGTGTCAACTTGTTGGGAAACCAAACCAGACCCCACCTAAAGCTCCTCTTAAACCTATTGTCGTGCCGGAGGAACCATTTTCTCATGTGGTAATGGACTGTGTTGGTCCATTACCTAGAACTAAGTCTGGTAATATATATCTAATCACAATGATGTGTGTCACGACTCGTTACCCAGAGGCTTTTGCTGTAAGGAACATCCGAGCAAAGACTGTTGTTGCTCGTATGTTGCAATTTTTTTCCACTTTTGGACTACCTCGGGTTGTGCAGACTGACAATGGTACTAACTTTAAGTCTGATATTTTTGAACAATTTTGTAAGGACCATGGAATAACTCATAAGGTTTCCAGCCCATACCATCCACAGAGTCAGGGGGTCATTGAACGGTTCCATCTAACTCTGAAGCAGATGTTGAAGACATCGTGCGAGAGTTCCCATACCTTCTGGGACGAGAACTTGCCGTATGTTTTGTTTGCTGCTAGGGAGGGGTTGCAAAGTTCACTGGGTTGTTCTCCTTTTGAGTTAGTCTTTGGCCATAAAGTTCGTGGACCCTTGCAAATGTTACAGGAGAATCTGTTAGGGAACGTAACGTTAACCGAAGGTTTGGCTTTCTTTGCGCAACACCACCAGAGACTCAAGGACTGCAAGGCTGCTGCACTAAAGTATCTTGGGAAGGCCCAAGAAAATATGAAAGAACGACATGATACTAAGGCTAAGTTGCGGGTATTTCAGGGAAAGTGTTACCTCGGCAAGATAAAATCAGTGCCATTCTGGACTATCCAGTGCTCAGGTCTAAAAAGGACATTCAACGATTTATCGGTATGTGTGCGTACTACCGACGCTTTTGTCAGAACTTTTCCAGTGTGGCCACTCCTCTCACAGATTTGTTGCGGAAGGCCGTTAAATTTAAGTGGTCATCGGACTGTGCAGAGGCATTTAAAAATTTGAAATTGATCTTAGCTTCCGCCCAAGTGCTTGCTAGTCCAAGGTTCGACCATCCGTTTAAAATTCAAATTGACGCGTCTGACTCGGGTGCTGGTGCAGTGTTGTTGCAAACTGGGGATGGTAAAGTGGAACACCCAGTATATTATTACTCTGTGAAATTTGACAAGGCGCAACGCAATTATTCAGTGATAGAAAAAGAGGCGTTGGCGCGAGTGCTAACATGTAAAAAGTTCAAAGTTTACCTCACAAGTAATATAGTGGAAGTGTACACGGACCATAACCCATTAGTTTTCATTAATCTGATGAAGCAGAAAAATAAACGCATCCTCAGGTGGGCATTTTACCTACAGGACTTTAATCTATCTATTATCCACCAACCGGGCCGGCTCAACGTGATAGCCGACGCTCTGTCCTGCTTGCCTGAGTAACATTCATCTGAGCCACAGGAAGCCATACCAAATGTCATGCTTTAGTTATTTTTTTTTTAGGTTCTCCTGTGACAATAAATATTCCGTGTCCAATTTATTTACTTCCCTGTGTTTTTTTTTTGTTTTTTTTTTTTTTTGTGTATGTTTTTTTTTCTTTCAGAGAATTCCCGGTATTTTTTTGCAGAGAAATTGTTGTTTTGATTGATTTTCTATTATGTCATGGATTTCCCTTTTATTCTCTGTATACTCTTACAAAAAATATGACTACTATTCTAGTAGTCACATATATTTTTTTCTCTGAAGGGGGCAGGAGTGTTACGACTCTGGGTTCTTTAGAGGGAAACCAGAGGTCAAATTTTGAGCTTATTAAACTACCATATAGTAAACACGCATCGCGAGCTGCATATGTCGTATCTTCCATGCCAGTCGTAAGACAATTCTTGTTTCTCAAAGAGTTTTTAAAGATTGAGCTTGGGGTTGATTATTAAATAATAAAATAGGCACCAACTATGTTTACTAATACTGTCTAATCATTTGTAAAGTAAACCTGAGTAAACTTTGTATCGGGCGCCGGTATGATTAGTTGAACAGTCTGCCGGCAGCATTAGCCCACGGAGAAGGAGGGAGACTCTCGCTCGCTCTTCTCTGCTAGCTGACTGTGGTGTTAGGACGTGCTCCTCCTTGCTCTTAATTCTTTATTTCTGTCTTAGTTTGGTTAAGTACTACATAACTCATTTTGGTTATATTTCAGGCATACCCATCGTTCTATGTGTAGAGTAGTATACCTGGTGTGTAGTAAGTGTTTTTAAGTTTTTATCTCACCTGTTATGCTACCGGGGGTCCCAGTGTAAACACGTGGTCCCCTACCCTAAGCTGACTCTAACTTCAAGTGTTTTATAGTAGAGTTTTACCCTAACTTGTTTTCAGTGTAAAACCTTGTATCCTGTCTAAGTGGACCAAGGCTTTTTAACGTAAGATTGTGTGGTAAAGTTAGTATTATATTGTTATTGGTGTGATTGTGTATGGGGGGGTTGTTAAGGGGTTAATAAATAAGTAAGTTGAATAGAGTATCCCTTTTTCCTGTGTGGGAGTACAATGATCTATCTCTAGACATACAGGGTATAGTAGCAAGTATTTATTACTGTGGATATTTTATTTTGGGGCCGGGCCTTTTAGTTCTCCCATATTTTGATACCTCTGTATTCCACTTACCCTTACCCGATAATAGTACCAGTTCCCCCATAGCAAGCCCACCATCTTTTATAACAGATGGGATGCAGACATAGTGTATAATATAGTTTAGGCTTGAATTGAGATTCCCACAAAATTCATTCCCACAACGAGACACAATGTTGAAAATACACCGGTATCCATCAGAAGGCTCCCTCGCAAAATTCTCTCAGACAGGAGGTTACCCGTGTGGAAAATGACACCACCACCGAGTCTACCATATATATATCGAGTACGTTAAGGTGATGTCGTTTCATCGTTCAAATGAGTTTCAAATGGTCGCCCAAGAAGCCTCCTGCTCTCAACATATAACGAAAAATTCAAATGCACCACATCCGATTTCTGGAGAAAAATAAATTTTTCGGCTTGAATAAGCCCAGAATCCCATACCGTCTCCTAAAACCTTTCAGGTCTTAAAATACCAAATTACGCAGTCGCAGAAAATTATGGTTCTTCATTTACTCCGGTAAACATCTGCAATAAAAATCGTGAATTCACCGGAACCGAGAACTAGCACCTTGCAATTAGGGAAAAGACTGGGGCCGAAAAAAACATAATAATGGAAATCATTTGCTTCTTTTCTCTGGCAACAACGAGATACTATGTCGACAATTCGTCAATACTCATCTGTAGGCTCCACCACATGGTTTTCTAAAACATCAGATTACCCGTCATGAATCTGCAAGAAACAGCGAGTCTTCCCTATATTTATCGAATACGTTAAGGTTATGTAATTACACGCAACAAAAAAGTGTGATGTACCACATCCGATTTCTGGAGAAAGGTAAATTTTTCGGCTCGATTTCCTCCAGAATAAGCACATCTAAGTGAGGTGAGCACAAGATCGCGACTGCACCGGAATCGAGAACTAGCACCTTGCAATTAGGGAAAAGACTGGAGCCAAAAAACAAAATAATGGGAAACATTTGCTCATTTTCACTGGCAACAAAGAGACACAATGTCGACAATTCGTCAATACTCCTCTGTAAGCTCCCTCGAATGGTTCTCTAGGACAGCAGATTACCCGTGAGGAATGTGCAAAGAACACTGAGTCTACCTTATATATATCAAATACGTTATGGTCATGTCGTTACATTGTTCAAATGAGTTTCAAATTGTCGCCCAATTAGAGCCCTGCTCTGGTCATATAACGAAAAAGTCTAATGTACCACATTCGATTTCTGGAGAATTTTTTTTTTTGGCTCGAATACGTCCAGAATACCAACCTGTCTCCTAAAACCTTTCAGGTCTGAGAGTACCAAATAACACAATCTGGTAATGCAGTCACAGAAAATGCTGGTTCTTCATTTACTCAAGTAAACGTCTGGGGTAAAATTTTTGTACCGCACCGGAACCGAGAAATAGCACAATGCAATGAGGGAAAAGACTGGAGCAAAAAACTGAGTAATTGGAAACATATGCTCTGGAAACAACGAATTACAATGTCGTCAAGGCGCCAGTACTCGTCAGTAGGCTCCCTCGCACGTTTCCATCAGACAGCAGGTTTCCCGTGAGGAAGATACCTCACACTGAGTCTCCCCCTATATATATTGAATACGTTAATGTGATGTCGTTTCATTGTTCAAAAGAGTTTCAAATGGTCGCTCAGCATGCTGTTGTGAACATACCACGAATACGTCTGATGTACCATGTCCGATTTCTGGTGAATGGTACATTTTTCGGCTCGATTTAGTCCTGAATAAGCAAATCTAAGTGAGCTCATCATTACATTTAAACAATAAATCCCATAAATTTTTAATTTATTAAATACTAAGTTAAATAACACCCTGATATATCTTAAAGAAATCCAGAGTTCAACTGTATACAGTTTCCTTCGATTAAGTATATTCAGATCTTTGCAGTCTTTAAAATATGTTTATGTTCGATGTATGTTTTTATGTATAAAAATACTTACTTGTGTGTGTAGATATATCATAGTCAGTGATGATAGACGAGGAAATTTATGGCAAAAAACACTCTACAGACACTGAGGAAACATCATATTAGATATGAATGACTAAATGTAATTTTGCTTTCTTCTTTAACATTAGCTACGTTTAGCACTGTGGAGAAATGCCCGAAAGACAACGGGAACACTATCTAATACAGTGCACAATTACAAACCCATTAAGATTTCAAATTGGATTCAACAGAGCAAAAGAAGTTGTTAAACACACTTGGAAACATCTTACTGAAGTGACCATACGAGTCATAAATACTCATACTCCGCCCAAGTAAAACAGAAACAAGCAACACTTAGTAGGCCAGCCAGAGGCTCAGGGCCCGTGCAGGAATATCCCTCCAAAAAATATAATACTTTAATAAAAAACGGTACTTCAGCTTTGCAGCTTACATGTACATACATCACCGATTGCAATTCTTCCACTTTTCATGGTGATGTATTCAGTGTATTGTGAACTTTGTATTTGAAGTATTTTAATGATTTAATGAGGCATAAATGATTCAACAAATTTTACCACTGAACATTGGAAGAGAGAAGTTTTTTTACTCAGTCTAAGCATATTCCATTGAGAATTGTGTTAAGAACATTTATATTTCTATATTGAACTGCTAAGTTCTTTATTTTGAGGATGGGATGCAGACATAGTGTATAGTATAGTTTAGGCTTGAATTGAGATTCCCCCAAAATTCATTCCCACAACGAGAAACAATGTAGAAAATAGGACGGTATCCGTCAGAAGGCTCCCTCGCAAAATTCTCTCAGACAGGAGGTTACCCGTGCGGAAAATGACACCAACACCGAGTCTACCATATATATATATCGAGTACGTTAAGGTGATGTCGTTGCATCGTTCAAATGAGTTTTATTTGGTCGCCCAAGAAGCCCCCTGCTCTGAACATATAACGAAAAATTCAGATGCACCACATCCGATTTCTGGAGAAAAATTAATTTTTCGGCTCTAATAAGCCCAGAATCCGGAGACTCGCCTGCGCTGCCGTGCGGTGCAGACGTGTCAGCTGACCGCTCCTGTTGTTTTGGGGTGAGCCGCCAGTTGTTGCTCAGCGCTGTCTGGAGGTGGTGGTGTGGTGTGGGGCGTCATCTGACCCGGACGGGGGTCAGCAATATGGCGGCGGCTGGAGGGGGGTCGCCTCCGCCGGTCTAATACCGCCCGATTGGATTTCTCCAGCCCTGTAGACTGGGACGGTGTGGCATCCGCGCTATTGGACGTTCTGGGAGTGGACGTACATGGACTAGTTGGGTTGGAGAGGTTCTCTCCCACTCGTGTGGCAGTAACTTTCGCCTCTGCAAGTGGCTATGAGAACTTGGTGGCGCGTTGGTGTGAGCAGCCGACTTCCGTTCCTAAGGCGGCTTGTTCAGTGACGGTGTCGGATCCGCGGGGGCCTCAGACTTATGTCAGCGTGCACGGTGTGCCTGTGACGCTTCCGGTGGAGGAGCTTACTGCTGTATTCACGCGGTTTGGGTCAGTCCTACGGCACAGGTTCAATGTGTTCGGTGCTGGGCGACTGCAGGGCCTCCGACTGGGATCTAGGACGCTGCATATGCGGCTGACGGGGCCTATACCGTCAAAGGTGCTGTGCTGTGGGTTCCCTCTCCGCGTTTTTTACCCTGGACAGGCACGCACGTGCTTCCGTTGCGGGGAGGAGGGGCATGACGCTGCCCGATGTGACTCTCCTCGTTTGCGGACCACTTCGGTCTTCAGTGCGGGGGACTTCCCTCCCCTCCATAGCCCCTTTGCCGCCCTGGCAGGTCCTGGGAGTGCGGGTGCGCCTCATGCGGCACCTGCAGATGTGGTGCCCGAGGGTGTGGTGCCCGGTGGGATGCCTCCGGCGGTTGTGCCGGTTAGTGTGCCTGAGGAGCTTCTGCATGATGGGGCCCCTGCGAATATTGTGCCTGGTGGCGCACCTATGTCTGGTGTGCCTAGTGGTGTTCCTGCGACTCCTGTGTCTGGTGGTGGGCCTTCAGCGGTGGTGCCTGATAGGGAGCCTGAGTCGGCTGTGGCTCATATGTTGTCTGAGCCTGTGGTGTCCCCTGTGCCAGCTGTGGTGGGCTGCATGGATGCTTCTGGTTCTGGTCTTCTCCGTGCTGTGGAGGTGGAGGTGCACCCTCTTCCCTGTGGCGCGTTAGGAGATGAGCCTGGCGTTGGTAGTGACTTATCGGTGTCTTCTGGTGTGGGCGCTGAGCGTCGTGCGGGTGCCGACTGTGTCGTCGATGTGGCAAATGTTCCTGAGGAGTGCTGTGATGGCCCGGTTCCTGCCCCCCCTGCCTGTGTGATTCCTGGGGAAGGTTTGGCCTTCATTGCACCTCGCCGGAAGCGTGATGCGGATGGGCGTTCAAGCAGTGGGGAACCCCCTGGTAAAAGGGTTGAGGCTGCATGGAGCTGTGCCCCGGAAGCCCCCCCCCCCCTCCCCCTAATTCCCCTGAGTTCGAGATGGATTCCGGGTGTGATGCAATTCCGGATGGCGGCGAAGTGCTCTCCTCGAGGGTGGATGACGAAGATTCGTGGTCTGTGACGGTGGGGTCGCGTCGTGCCTCGCTATGTGATGTCGGCACTTTTCGACTTAGGCGGGATCCGTCGTCCGGCGTCCGGGGGTTCTCACCGGTGGACGAACTCCAGTGGATTGGCCCTCGAGTGGCTGACACCGTATCTGCTGGGGGTGGCTCTGTGCCTACCGGGGTGTCTGAAGGTGCTGTGGGTTCTTGATTGTTCTCAATGGCGCCTGCTATTGTTTGCGCCTCTCTGAATGTTCGTGGGTTGAATGCTTTGGCGGTTCAATTGGGCCTTTTGGATGTGCTTCGGGAGCAGCGTGTAGATGTGGCTCTTATCCAAGAGCACAATGTTAAGGATGTGTCTGTATTGCAGGTTCTGTGTGCCGAGTTTGTTGTTATTTTGAACCCGCCAAGGACATCCTTTGGGGGGACGCTGATGTTATTTTCGCGGAGGGCGTCTTTTTCCGTGCTTCACACGGAAATGGACGAAGACGGGCGGGTGTTGTTTGTTCGGGCGGGGTTTTTAGGGGTTGAGATTCCGTTCCTGACGGTGTACGCCCCTTCTGGGGAGGTGCATCATCAGGAACGGGAGTTGTTTTTTCGGGAAGGGATTTTACCGTACCTGCGGCATGATACGAGGGATTTAATTTTTGGGGGCGATTTTAATTGTGTTACATGTGTGCGGGATTGCTCTAGTCAGCACCCTCGGCATGTGTCGGCCGCATTGATTGAAGTTTTGCGTGCGTGTGGGCTTCGGGATGCGGCTGTATTGTGTGGAGGGGCGTTGGATTATACCTTCGCTGCGCGCGGGGCAAGCTCTCGTTTGGATCGGTTTTATGTCTCTGATGGAGAGTGTTCGGTCTTTGCTTTTCGGACGGTCCCGGTAGCCTTTTCGGATCATTGTTTGGTGGTTGTTTGGTTGGGTGTCCGGAGTCAGGTGCGGGTGGGGCCTGGGTGGTGGAAACTAAATTGTAGGTTGTTGCGGTGTCCGCGCATTTGTGCGCAGTTTCGGGCCTGGTGGGTCGGTATCGTTGCTCGGAGAAATGATTTCTCTTCTTTGTTTGTTTGGTGGGAATGGTGTAAGGTGGAGTGTCGGGGATTTTTTAGGGTTGTTGCGAAGCGGGAGGCTGCTGGGAGGTTTGGTCTTCTGCGGTTGTTTCAGGCGCGTTTGTCGGTTTTATATGAGCGTTTAAATGTTGGGATTGACTGTTTCAGTGAAATTGCTGAGTGTAAGGAGCGTATTTGTGATTTGCGTGCGGTGTTGGCTGACGGGGTTCGGGTGCGTGCGCGTGTGGCTGAGCGAGTGGATGGGGAGAGGATCTCCCCCTTTCTTTTGGAGAGGGAGAAGGCTGTTCGGAGTTCCGTTCTTCTTCAGGGTCTACGGCGTTCCGATGGCACTGTGCTTTCTAGCACCTCTGGTGTTTTGCGATACGCGAGGCAGGAGTTGGAGACTCTTTATGGTGAGGTGAGTGTGGATGGTGGAATTGCGGGCTCCTTTTTGGATGCGTGCTCTCCCGGTTTGTCGACGTCGGAGTGTGCTGCGTTGGTGCAGGATGTCTCCATGCTGGAGCTCCGGGAGGTGGTTTGGTCGCTTACGTCCGGGAAAGTGCCGGGTGCGGATGGCCTGCCCATTGAATTTTACCGCACTTTTTGGGATGTGTTGGGGGTGGTGGTCTTGGAGGTGGAGCGTGAGGGTTTGCGTTTGGGTGCTCTCCCGGACTCTTTTTGTGACGGGATCGTGTGGCTGCTTCCGAAACCGGGCGACTTGAGCTTATTTGCGAATTGGAGGCCGATTACATTATTGAATGTTGATTACAAGATTTTTTCCAAGGTTTTGGCGCGTCGCTGTCGGGGAGTTGTTGCGTCAGTGGTCTCGGTTGAGCAATTTTGCGGTGTGCCTGGCGGTGCCCTGACGCATTGCAATGCTTTATTTCGGGACGTGCTTCTTTATGCGTCCAAGTATTGGCTCTCGGCGGCTATGATCTGCTTGGACTGGTCCAAGGCTTTCGATCGGGTGTCGTTGGCGTTTGTTTTTCGTGCGATGGAAAAACTTGGGTTCCCGGAGGTGTTTATTGGGTGGGTCCGTTTGTTATAAGTCCGGAGTCGCAGTCGTGTGTGTGTGAATGGGTTTTTCAGTTCTTTTTTTCTCCTTGCCTGCCGTCGGGTTTGGCTTCCCATTTGCGGTTATGCTGATGACACAGTGTTTTTTGTAGCTTCGGAGGGGTCGGTGCTAGCTGTGCAGGATGTTCTTCTCCGTTTTGAGTCAGCCACGGGGGCTGTGCTCAATCGCGCAAAGTCGGGGTGATGGGGGATCGGTGCATGGGCCTCCCGCCTGTGTGGGAGAGGTCGTGGTTCCGGTGGTCTCCTCGCTGCGCGTGCTCGGGGTTACTTGGTTTGCATC
>WNGS01164097.1:15718-29676 GCA_020271785.1 Procambarus virginalis
GGCCTCCAATTCGCAAATAAACTCAAGTCGCCCGGTTTCGGAAGCAGCCCACGATCCCGTCACAAAAAGAGTCCGGGAGAGCACCCAAACGCAAACCCTCACGCACCACCTCCAAGACCACCACCCCCAACACATCCCAAAAAGTGCGGTAAAATTCAATGGGCAGGCCATCCGCACCCGGCACTTTCCCGGACGTAAGCGACCAAACCACCTCCCGGAGCTCCAGCATGGAGACATCCTGCACCAATGCAGCACACTCCGACGTCGACAAACCGGGAGAGCACGCATCCAAAAAGGAGCCCGCAATTCCACCATCCACACTCACCTCACCATAAGAGTCTCCAACTCCTGCCTCGCGTATCGCAAAACACCAGAGGTGCTAGAAAGCACAGTGCCATCGGAACGCCGTAGACCCTGAAGAAGAACGGAACTCCGAACAGCCTTCTCCCTCTCCAAAAGAAAGGGGGAGATCCTCTCCCCATCCACTCGCTCAGCCACACGCGCACGCACCCGAACCCCGTCAGCCAACACCGCACGCAAATCACAAATACGCTCCTTACACTCAGCAATTTCACTGAAACAGTCAATCCCAACATTTAAACGCTCATATAAAACCGACAAACGCGCCTGAAACAACCGCAGAAGACCAAACCTCCCGGCAGCCTCCCGCTTCGCAACAACCCTAAAAAATCCCCGACACTCCACCTTACACCATTCCCACCAAACAAACAAAGAAGAGAAATCATTTCTCCGAGCAACGATACCGACCCACCAGGCCCGAAACTGCGCACAAATGCGCGGACACCGCAACAACCTACAATTTAGTTTCCACCACCCAGGCCCCACCCGCACCTGACTCCGGACACCCACCCGGACAACCACCAAACAATGATCCGAAAAGGCTACCGGGACCGTCCGAAAAGCAAAGACCGAACACTCTCCACCAGAGACATAAAACCGATCCAAACGAGAGCTTGCCCCGCGCGCAGCGAAGGTATAATCCAACGCCCCCCACACAATACAGCCGCATCCCGAAGCCCACACGCACGCAAAACTTCAATCAATGCGGCCGACACATGCCGAGGGTGCTGACTAGAGCAATCCCGCACACATGTAACACAATTAAAATCGCCCCCAAAATTAAATCCCTCGTATCATGCCGCAGGTACGGTAAAATCCCTTCCCGAAAAAACAACTCCCGTTCCTGATGATGCACCACCCCAGAAGGGGCGTACACCGTCAGGAACGGAATCTGAACCCCTAAAAACCCCGCCCGAACAAACAACACCCGCCCGTCTTCGTCCATTTCCGTGTGAAGCACGGAAAAAGACGTCCTCCGCGAAAATATCATCAGCGTCCCCCCAAAGGATGTCCTTGGCGGGTTCAAAATAACAACAAACTCGGAACACAGAACCTGCAATACAGACACATCCTTAACATTGTGCTCTTGGATAAGAGCCACATCTACACGCTGCTCCCGAAGCACATCCAAAAGGCCCAATTGAACCGCCAAAGCATTCAACCCACGAACATTCAGAGAGGTGCAAACAATAGCAGGCGCCATTGAGAACAATCAAGAACCCACAGCACCTTCAGACACCCCGGTAGGCACAGAGCCACCCCCAGCAGATACGGTGTCAGCCACTCGAGGGCCAATCCGCTGGAGTTCGTCCACCGGTGAGAACCCCCGGACGCCGGACGACGGATCCCGCCTAAGTCGAAAAGTGCCAACATCACATAGCGAGGCACGACGCGACCCCACCGTCACAGACCACGAATCTTCGTCATCCACCCTCGAGGAGAGCACTTCGCCGCCATCCGGAATTGCATCACACCCGGAATCCATCTCGAACTCAGGGGAATTAGGGGGAGGTGGGGGGGGGCTTCCGGGGCACAGCTCCACGCAGCCTCAACCCTTTTACCAGGGGGTTCCCCACTGCTTGAACGCCCATCCGCATCACGCTTCCGGCGAGGTGCAATGAAGGCCAAACCTTCCCCAGGAATCACACAGGCAGGGGGGGCAGGAACCGGGCCATCACAGCACTCCTCAGGAACATTTGCCACATCGACGACACAGTCGGCACCCGCACGACGCTCAGCGCCCACACCAGAAGACACCGATAAGTCACTGCCAACGCCAGGCTCATCTCCTAATGCGCCAAAGGGAAGAGGGTGCACCTCCACCTCCACAGCACGGAGAAGACCAGAACCAGAAGCATCCATGCAGCCCACCACAGCTGGCACAGGGGACACCACAGGCTCAGACAACATATGAGCCACAGCCGACTCAGGCTCCCTATCAGGCACCACCGCTGAAGGCCCACCACCAGACACAGGAGTCGCAGGAACACCACTAGGCACACCAGACATAGGTGCGCCACCAGGCACAATATTCCCAGGGGCCCCATCATGCAGAAGCTCCTCAGGCACACTAACCGGCACAACCGCCGGAGGCATCCCACCGGGCACCACACCCTCGGGCACCACATCCGCAGGTGCCGCATGAGGCGCACCCGCACTCCCAGGACCTGCCAGGGCGGCAAAGGGGCTATGGAGGGGAGGGAAGTCCCCCGCACTGAAGACCGAAGTGGTCCGCAAACGAGGAGAGTCACATCGGGCAGCGTCATGCCCCTCCTCCCCGCAACGGAAGCACGTGCGTGCCTGTCCAGGGTAAAAAACGCGGAGAGGGAACCCACAGCACAGCACCTTTGACGGTATAGGCCCCGTCAGCCGCATATGCAGCGTCCTAGATCCCAGTCGGAGGCCCTGCAGTCGCCCAGCACCGAACACATTGAACCTGTGCCGTAGGACTGACCCAAACCGCGTGAATACAGCAGTAAGCTCCTCCACCGGAAGCGTCACAGGCACACCGTGCACGCTGACATAAGTCTGAGGCCCCCGCGGATCCGACACCGTCACTGAACAAGCCGCCTTAGGAACGGAAGTCGGCTGCTCACACCAACGCGCCACCAAGTTCTCATAGCCACTTGCAGAGGCGAAAGTTACTGCCACACGAGTGGGAGAGAACCTCTCCAACCCAACTAGTCCATGTACGTCCACTCCCAGAACGTCCAATAGCGCGGATGCCACACCGTCCCAGTCTACAGGGCTGGAGAAATCCAATCGGGCGGTATTAGACCGGCAGAGGCGACCCCCCTCCAGCCGCCGCCATATTGCTGACCCCCGCCCGGGTCAGATGACGCCCCACACCACACCACCACCTCCAGACAGCGCTGAGCAACAACTGGCGGCTCACCCCAAAACAACAGGAGCGGTCAGCTGACACGTCTGCACCGCACGGCAGCGCAGGCGAGTCTCCGGATTCTGGGCTTATTAGAGCCAAAAAATTAATTTTTCTCCAGAAATCGGACGTGGTGCATCTGAATTTTTCGTTATATGTTCAGAGCAGGGGGCTTCTTGGGCGACCATTTGAAACTCATTTGAACGATGTAATGACATCACCTTAACGTACTCGATATATATATATTTTAGACTCGGTGTTGGTGTCATTTTCCGCACGGGTAACCTCCTGTCTGAGAGAATTTTGCGAGGGAGCCTTCTGATGGATACCGGCCTATTTTCAACATTGTGTCTCGTTGTGGGAATGAATTTTGTGGGAATCTCAATTCAAGCCTAAACTATATTATACACTATGTCTGCATCCCATCCTCAAAATAAAGAAGTTAGCAGTTCAATATAGAAATATAAATGTTCTTAACACAATTCTCAATGGAATATGCTTTTCCTTATATGTTGAGAGCAGGAGGCTTCTTGGGCAACCATTTCAAACTCATTTGAACGATGAAACGACATCACCTTAATGTACTCGATATATATATGGTAGACTCGGTGGTGGTGTCATTTTCCACACGGGTAACCTCCTGTCTGAGAGAGTTTTGCGAGGGAGGCTTCTGATGGATACCGGTGTATTTTCAACATTGTGTCTCGTTGTGGGAATGAATTTTGTGGGAATCTCAATTCAAGCCTAAACTATATTATACACTGTGTCTGCATCCCATCTGTTATAAAAGATGGTGGGCTTGCTATGGGGGAACTGGTACTATTATGGGCTAAGGGTATGTGGAATACAGAGGTATCAAAATATGGGAAAACTAAAAGGCCCGGCCCCAAAATAAAATATCCACAGTAATAAATACTTGCTACTATACCCTGTATGTCTAGAGATAGATCATTGTACTCCCACACAGGAAAAAGGGATACTCTATTCAACTTACTTATTTATTAACCCCTTAACAACCCCCCATACACAATCACACCAATAACAATATAATACTAACTTTACCACACAATCTTACGATAAAAAGCCTTGGTCCACTTAGACAGGATACAAGGTTTTACACTGAAAACAAGTTAGGGTAAAGCTCTACTATAAAACACTTGAAGTTAGCTTAGTTACTTGAAGTTACTTGAAGAGTCAGCTTAGGGTAGGGGGTTTACACTGAGACCCCCGGTAGCATAACAGGTGAGATAAACACTTAAAAACACTTACTACACCCCAGGTATACTACTCTACACATAGAACGATGGGTATGCCAGAAATATAACCAAAATGAGTTATGGAGTACTTAACCAAACTAAGACAGAAATAAAGAATTAAGAGCAAGGAGGAGCACGTCCTAACACCACAGTCAGCTAGCAGAGAAGAGCGAGCGAGAGTCTCCCTCCTTCTCCGTGGGCTAATGCTGCCGGCAGACTGTTCAACTAATCATACCGGCACCCGATACAAAGTTTACTCAGGTTTACTTTACAAATGATTAGACAGTATTAGTAAACATAGTTGGTGCCTATTTTATTATTTAATAATCAACCCCAAGCTCAATCTTTAAAAACTCTTTGAGAAACAAGAATAGTCTTACGACTGGCAGGGAAGATACGACATATGCAGCTCGCGATGCGTGTTTACTATATGGTAGTTTAATAAGCTCAAAATTTGACCTCTGGTTTCCCTCTAAAGAACCCAGAGTCGTAACACTCCTCCCCCCTTCAGAGAAAAAAAAATGTGACTACTAGAATAGTAGTCATATTTTTTGTAAGAGTATACAGAGAATAAAAGGGAAATCCATGACATAATAGAAAATCAATCAAAACAACAATTTCTCTGCAAAAAAATACAAGGGAATTCTCTGAAGAAAAAAAAACGTACACAAAAAAAAAAAAAAAAAAAAAAAAAAAACACAGGGAAGTAAATAAATTGGACACGGAATATTTAATGTCACAGGAGAACCTAAAAAAAAATAACTAAAGCATGACATTTGGTATGGCTTCCTGTGGCTCAGATGAATGTTACTCAGGCAAGCGGGACAGAGCGTCGGCTATCACGTTGAGCCGGCCCGGTAGGTGGATAATAGATAGATTAAAGTCCTGTAGGTACAATGCCCACCTGAGGATGCGTTTATTTTTCTGCTTCATCTGATTCATGAAAACTAATGGGTTATGGTCCGTGTACACTTCCACTATATTACCTGTGAGGTACTTCGAACTTTTTACATGTTAGCACTAGCGCCAACGCCTCTTTTTCTATCACTGAATAATTGCGCTGCGCCTTGTCAAATTTCACAGAGTAATAATATACTGGGTGTTCCACTTTATCATCCCCAGTTTGCAACAACACTGCACCAGCACCCGAGTCAGACGCGTCAACTTGAATTTTAAACGGACGGTCGAACCTTGGACTAGCAAGCACTGGGGCGGAAGCTAAGATCAATTTCAAATTTTTAAATGCCTCTGCACAGTCCGATGACCACTTAAATTTAACGGCCTTCCGCAACAAATCTGTGAGAGGAGTGGCCACACTGGAAAAGTTCTGACAAAAGCGTCGGTAGTACGCACACATACCGATAAATCGTTGAATGTCCTTTTTAGACCTGAGCACTGGATAGTCCAGAATGGCACTGATTTTATCTTGCCGAGGTAACACTTTCCCTTGGCCCACTTCATAACCGAGGTACGTCACTGTGCCTTGGCCAAAATGACACTTTTTAGCATTTAAGGTTAGATTTGCATGTTTCAACACTGTGAACAACTGGCGTACCTAGCTATGTGGTCAGCCCAATTAATATCAAAGAGCACAATATCATCTAAATACGCCCGACAATTTGGCACATTAGCGAGCAAAGAGTTCATTAGCCTCTGGAACGTGGAAGGGGCATTACGCAAGCCGAATGGTAACACTTGATACTCAAACACACCCTCGGGTATCACAAACGCCGTTAGTTGTTTAGCACGTTCAGTGAGCGGGATTTGATAGTACCCCCTCGAGAGATCGAATTTCGAGACATACGTGGCGTTCCCGATTTCGTCGATACAGTCCTCGAGACGTGGCAACGGATAGGCGTCCACTATGGTCACCTTGTTGAGCTGCCGGTAATCGGTGCATAATCGCCAGGAGCCATCTGGTTTGGGGACCAAAAGGCAGGGCGAGCACCAAGAGCCCTGGCTCGGCCTGATGAGGCCGTGCTGGAGCAAGAAGTCGACCTCCTTCCGTACGATGGCCTTCTTTTCCGGACTCATCCGATAGGGTTGAAGGCGAATGGGGGTGTAGTCCGTCAACTCGACATCATGGTAAATGGCATCAGTCTGGGTCGGGACCTCCCCGAACAGACTGGAGAATTCGTCAAGCAACGACTGCACCTCGTCACGTTGGGACATCTGCAAATGGGACAGTCCCTCCTCCACAGCATTCACAGAACTAGAATTATTGAGAATGAGATTAGTTGGGTCCCCAGAACAATCATCCCCTCCCTCACTGGAAATGGAAACATTGGTTAGTGCAATGGGCCTGGGGCCCTGGAACTTCTTCAGCCGATTCACGTGTACGAGCATTACCTGTTTACGCTTATCAGAGTGTCTCACTTTGTACGTGAGGTCCCCAGTCTTTTCTGTCACAATGTAGGGGCCCTCGTACTTGTGGGACATAGTGCTCCCTAGTCGAGGCTTTAGTACCAGGACAGGGTCACCAGGCTGAAATACCCGCAACTTAGCCTTAGCATCGTGTCGTTCTTTCATATTTTCTTGGGCCTTCCCAAGATACTTTAGTGCAGCAGCCTTGCAGTCCTTGAGTCTCTGGTGGTGTTGCGCAAAGAAAGCCGAACCTTCGGTTAACGTTACGTTCCCTAACAGATTCTCCTGTAACATTTGCAAGGGTCCACGAACTTTATGGCCAAAGACTAACTCAAAAGGAGAACAACCCAGTGAACTTTGCAACCCCTCCCTAGCAGCAAACAAAACATACGGCAAGTTCTCGTCCCAGAAGGTATGGGAACTCTCGCACGATGTCTTCAACATCTGCTTCAGAGTTAGATGGAACCGTTCAATGACCCCCTGACTCTGTGGATGGTATGGGCTGGAAACCTTATGAGTTATTCCATGGTCCTTACAAAATTGTTCAAAAATATCAGACTTAAAGTTAGTACCATTGTCAGTCTGCACAACCCGAGGCAGTCCAAAAGTGGAAAAAAATTGCAACATACGAGCAACAACAGTCTTTGCTCGGATGTTCCTTACAGCAAAAGCCTCTGGGTAACGAGTCGTGATACACATCATCGTGATTAGATAAATATTACCAGACTTAGTTCTAGGTAATGGACCAACACAGTCCATTACCACATGAGAAAATGGTTCCTCCGGCACGACAATAGGTTTAAGAGGAGCTTTAGGTGGGGTCTGGTTTGGTTTCCCAACAAGTTGACATGCAATACATGCATTACAAAATTTTGCCACATCGCTTTTCAGCTTGGGCCAGAAAAAAATACTTGCAGATTTTGTGATAGGTAATATTAATGCCTTGATGTCCCCCCATAGGATCATCATGGGCAGCTGACAAAACTCTCTCTCTATAGCAGGTCGGCAACATAACCTGGTGGACTACCTCCCACTCATTTGACAAGGGAGCACTCTGAGGTCTCCATTTTCTCATCAAAATCCGATCATTGTAGTAGTACCCAGTTGCTGCGTCTACAATTTCCTCCACAGAGGCCTTGGTCAGATGCCATTGGCCGAGGCTCAACAGTGTTCTCCTCCACCTCCCTCCTACTCTCGGCAGGCGGCGGTGGCAGGCTCTCCACAATGTCCTCGGCCCCGTCATCGAGTCGGGCCATGAATGTGTCCGCAAGGTCCACTGGGCTTTCACCACTCGGAAGGTCCCTCGTGTCCTTGGGATTTACCACCTTGGCAAGCACAGGGCTGCCCTTACATTTAAGTCCCATAGACCTAGTCACCACGCATGCAGGGTACACAACATTTTCCTCTGCGGTGGGTGAATCCAGGCAAATCTTTGGGGGAGGCAACATAACAGGCAGTCTGGAGTTCCCTACCTTATCCCCGGCTAAATCATTACCCAATATTACATCAACATTAGGGAAAGGTAGGTACGAAGTGACTCCGACTGTACAAATACCCTTGTGAAAATCAGATTCCAGGGTAACCTTACGGAGGGGTACTGCTCGAGTATCACTAGTGACACCCTCGACCAGTACCACCTCTCCAGTGTCGAGAGTATTGGCACCTTGCAAAGCACTCTCTAAAATTAAAGTCTGGATGGCACCGGTGTCTCGGAAGATCACCACGTCCCTCCAGGAAGAACCCTCAGACAAAAGTAGTCTCCCTTTCGATAAGAATGGGGTAAGCAGGTCCAACCACTGTGGGTTGGAGATCTTACTCCCTATCCCTTCAGAAAGCCTCAAGCCCTGTGTCACAACGAGAGCATTGGGTCTTTTTTCCGGGTACAGTTGCCAACAACGGCTAATATTGTGGGTTGAACTTTTACAATGACCACAGAAACGTCGGGGAGAAGAGACATTACTAACCGAATTACCCTTCGGTTCACTCTTTAGTGTCGTGGGGCTAGACAATTTAACAGGGTTAGTTATGTCTGAAACAGAAGGTGCATTAGGTAAAGGTTTAGAATGAGCTGGTCTGGACTGGCTGTGGGTATAAGTTTTGTTACTCTGTGGGGTAAAATTATTTTTATTGGGCCTTTTGCCCGCCAACTGGTAGTTTTCTGCCATCTTGGCCAAATCCCCTATTTTAGAATTTAACTCTACCCTTCCTCTCAAGAACTGCGCAACGTATTCTGGCATACTATCTATAAAGTGTTCGACTAAGACTAAATTCCTGAGTGCCTCGTATGTTTCGGCTTTAGCCGAGCGAATCCATTTATCAAACAATCTACTTTGCTCATTAGCAAATTCATGAACGGTTGGTTGTGAGTAGGCCTAAGGTTGCGATAAGTTTGGCGGTGAGCTTCAGGAGTAATTTCATACGCCCTCAAAATTCTTTCCCTGACTTCATCATATACAAAACACTCGTCGTCAGGCATATTAATAAAAATATCTTGTGCTTTACCCCTAAGCCGCCCCTGCAAGATTTTCACCCATTCTTCCCTTGGCCAGTTCATGGACATGGCTAGTCTCTGAAAATGGTTGAAAAATCTTTCAGGGTCTGACTCTGAAAATTCAGGCAAGTTGTGTTTTTTATCAGAATGTCTGGAGTTCGAGTCCCCAGTAGGTGGTGGTACTATTCTTGCCGCCTCATTTTTGAGCCTTTGCTCTTCCACTTTAGCCTTTTGTTCTGCTACTCTGGCCTCTTGCTCTGCCAGTCTTAACTTGGCTAGTGCTAATTCTAATTCTATATTTCCACTAGCTACACTTTCCCCTGAATTGGGCTCGCATAAAATTGTATCACTTGGCACTAGTTCTTGGTCTATACAATGCTGTAAAATTTCATTCACCAAAGTCCACTTTCTATCTGCGTCATTTAATTCTAGGCCAAATTCCTTGCCTAACAATATTAAATTTGCTTTGGTGAGCTTCTTTATCTCTATCACTGAAGGGTTCATTGCCAGTCTCTGCATTTCAGATGACATCACTAAAAATTTTAGCTCCTAGCCACAGAAAAATTAAAAATTAAAAAATTGGAAAAAACAAAAATTTGCACGGCCCCTAACACAAGGCCACACTAACCTTAATCGTGAAGGGATCCAGCTGGGTGTCCAGTCAGTGCAAAGAATGTCCTACGCCAGATGAGCTGGACCCTAGGCTAGCCCACAACCGTTCTGCGGAAACAAGAATTTTTAGTTTTGGCACTCAAAAATCTAATTTTTTACAATAATAAAGTTCATCCCGGACAGGCCAACCACTTGTTATAAAAGATGGTGGGCCTGCTATGGGGGAACTGGTACTATTAAGGGGTAAGGGTAAGTGGAATACAGAGGTATCAAAATATGGGAGAACTAAAAGGCCCGGCCCCCAAAATAAAATATCCACAGTAATAAATACTTGCTACTACACCCTGTAAGTCCTAGATCATTGTACTCCCACACAGGAAAAAGGGATACTCTGTTCAACTTTTTATTTATTAACCCCTTAACAACCCCCCATACACAATCACACCAATAACAATATAATACTAACTTTACCACACAATCTTACGTTAAAAAGCCTTGTTCCACTTAGACAGGATAAAAGGTTTTACACTGAAAACAAGTTAGGGTAAAGCTCTACTATAAAACACTTGAAGTTAGAGTCAGCTTAGGGTAGGGGACCACGTGTTTACACTGGGACCCCCGTTAGCATAACAGGTGAGATAAACACTTAAAAACACTTACTACACCCCAGGTATACTACTCTACACAAAGAATTAAGAGGAAGGAGGAGCACGTCCTAACACCACAGTCAGCCAGCAGAGAAGAGCAAGCGAGAGTCTCCCTCCTTCTCCGTGGGCTAATGCTGCCGGCAGACTGTTCAACTAATCATACCGGCGCCCAATACAAAGTTTACTCAGGTTTACTTTACAAATGATTAGACAGTATTAGTAAACATAGTTGGTGCCTATTTTATTATTTAATAATCAACCCCAAGCTCAATCTTTAAATACTATTTGAGAAACAAAAATAGTCTTACGACTGGCAGAGAAGATACGACATATGCAGCTCTTGATGCGTGTTTACTATATGGTAGTTTAATAAGCTCAAAATTTGACCTCTGGTTTCCCTCTAAAGAACCCAGAGTCGTAACACCATCCTCAAAATAAAGAACTTAGCAGTTCAATAAAGAAATATAAATGTTCTTATCACAATTCTCAATGGAATATGCTTAGACTGAGTAAAAAAACTTCTCTCTTCCAATGTTCAGTGGTAAAATTTGTTGAATCATTAATGCCTCATTAAATCATTAAAAGACTTCAAATACAAAGTTCAAAATAGAATGCATCACCATGAAAAGTGGAAGAATTGCAATCAGTGATGTATGTACATGTAAGCTGCAAAGCTGAAGTACCGTATTTTATTCAAGTATTTTATTATTTGGAGGGATATTCCTGCGCGGACCCTGAGCCTCTGGCTGGCCTACTAAGTGTTGCTTGTTTCTGTTTTACTTGGGCGGAGTATGAGTATTTATGACTCGTATGGTCGCTTCAGTAAGATATTTCCAAGTGTGTTTAACAACTTCTTTTGCACTGTTGAATCCAAGTTGAAATCTTAATGGGTTTGTAATTGTACACTGTATTAGATAATGTTCCCGTTGTCTTTCGGGCATTTCTCCACAGTGCTAAACGTAGCTAATGTTAAAGAAGAAAGCAAAATTACATTTAGTCATTCATATCTAATATGATGTTTCCTCAGTGTCTGTAGAGAGTTTTTTTGCCATAAATTTCCTCGTCTATCATCACTGACAATGATACATCTACACACACAAGTAAGTATTTTTATACATAAAAACATACATCGAACATAAACATATTTTAAAGACTGCAAAGATCTGAATATACTTAATCGAAGGAAACTGTATACAATTGAACTCTGGAATTCTTTAAGATATATCAGGGTGTTATTTATCTTAGTATTTAATAAATTAAAAATTTATGGGATTTATTGTTTAAATGCAATGATGAGCTCACCTAGATTTGCTCACTTAGATTTGCTTATTCAGGACTAAATCGAGCCGAAAAATGTACCATTCACCAGAAATCGGACATGGTACATCAGACGTATTCGTGGTATGTTCACAACAGGATGCATGCTGAGCGACCATTTGAAACTCTTTTGAACGATGAAACGACATCACATTAACGTATTCAATATATATAGGGGGAGACTCAATGTGAGGTACCTTCCTCACGGGAAACCTGCTGTCTGATGAAAACGTGCGAGGGAGCCTACTGACGAGTACTGGCGTCTTGACGACATTGTAATTCGTTGTTTCCAGAGCATATGTTTCCCATTACTCAGTTTTTTGCTCCAGTCTTTTCCCTCATTGCATTGTGCTATTTCTCGGTTCCGATGCGGTACAAAAATTTTACCCCAGACGTTTACTTGACTAAATGAAGAACCAGCATTTTCTGTGACTGCATTACCAGATTGTGTTATTTGGTACTCTCAGACCTGAAAGGTTTTAGGAGACCGGTTGGTATTCTGGACGTATTCGAGCCAAAAAACAAAAATTCTTCAGAAATCGAATGTGGTACATAAGACTTTTTCGTTATATGGCGAGAGCAGGGCTCTTATTGGGCGACAATTTGAAACTCATTTGAACAATGTAACGACATGGCCATAACGTATTCGATATATATAAGGTAGACTCAGTGTTCTTTGCACATTCCTCACGGGTAATCTGCTGTCCTAGAAAACCATTCGAGGAAGCTTACAGACGAGTATTGACGAATTGTCGACATTATGTCTCTTTGTTGCCAGAGAAAATGAGCAAATGTTTCCCATTATTTTGTTTTTTGGCTCCAGTCTTTTCCCTAATTGCAAGGTGCTATTTCTCATTTCCGGTGCAGTCGCGATCTTGTGCTCACCTCACTTAGATCTGCTCATTCTGGAGGAAATCGAGCCGAAAAATTTACCTTTCTCCAGAAATCGGATGTGGTACATCACACTTTTTCGTTGCGTGTAATGACATAACCTTAACGTATTCGATACATATAGGGTAGACTCGCTGTTACTTGCACATTCGTGACGGGTAATCTGCTGTTTTAGAAAACCATGCGGTGGAGACTACAGATGAGTATTGACGAATTGTCGACATAATATCTCGTTGTTGCCTGAGAAAAGGAGCAAATGTTTCCCATTATTATGTTTTTTTCGGCCCCAGTCTTTTCCCTAATTGCAAGGTGCTAGTTCTCGGTTCAGGTGAATTCGCGATTTTTATCACAGACGTTTACCGGAGTAAATGAAGAACCATCATTTTCTGCGACAGCGTTATGTGGTATTTTAAGACCTGAAAGATTTTAGGAGACGGTTTGGGTTCTGGGCTTATTCGAGCCGAAAAATTTATTTTTCTCCAGAAATCGGATGTGGTGCATCTGAATTTTTCGTTATATGTTCAGAGCAGGGGGCTTCTTGGGCGACCATTTGAAACTCATTTGAACGATGTAACGACATCACCTTAACGTACTCGATATATATATGGTAGACTCGGTGTTGGTGTCATTTTCCGCACGGGTAACCTCCTGTCTGAGAGAATTTTGCGAGGGAGCTTTCTGACGGTTCCGGCCTATTTTCAACATTGTGTCTCGTTGTCGGAACGAATTTTAAGGGGAATCTCAATTCAAGCCTAAACAATATTATACACTATGTCTGCATCCCATCCTCAAAATAAAGAACTTAGCAGTTCAATATAGAAATATAAATGTTCTTAACATCAATTCTCAATGCAATATGCTTAGACTGAGTAAAAAAACTTCTCTTCCAATGTTCAGTTGAGTAAAATTTGTTGAATCATTAATGCCTCATTAAATCATTAAAAGACTTCAAATACAAGTTCAAAATACACTGAATACATCACCATGAAAAGTGGAAGAATTGCAATCGGTGACGTATGTACATGTAAGCTGCAAAGCTGAAGTGCCGTATTTTATTAAAGTATTTGATTTTTTGGAGGGATATTCCTGCGCGGGCCCTAAGCCTCTGGCTGGCCTACTAAGTGTTGCTTGTTCTGTTT
>WNGS01164097.1:30676-47022 GCA_020271785.1 Procambarus virginalis
GAGCCAGGGCTCTTGGTGCTCGCCCTGCCTTTTGGTCCCCAAACCAGATGGCTCCTGGCGATTATGCACCGATTATCGGCAGCTCAACAAGGTGACCATAGTGGATGCCTATCCGTTGCCAAGTCTCGAGGACTGTATCGACGAAATCGGGAACGCCACGTACGTATCGAAATTCGATCTATCGAGAGGGTACTATCAAATCCCTCTCACTGAACGTGCTAAAACAACTAACGGCGTTTGTGACCCCGAGGGTGTGTTTTGAGTATCAAGTGTTACCATTCGGCTTGCGTAATGCCCCTGCCACGTTCCAGAGGCTAATGAACTCTTTGCTCGCTAATGTGCCAATTGTCGGGCGTATTTAGATGATATTGTGCTTTTTGATATAATTGGGCTGACCACATAGCTAGGTTACGCCAGTTGTTCACAGTGTTGAAACATGGAAATCTAACCTTAAATGCTAAAAGTGTCATTTTGGCCAAGGCACAGTGATGTACCTCGGTTATTGTTATGAACAATAGTGGGCTTGCTATGGGAACTTGGTACTATTAAGGGTTAGGGTAAGACTAGAGGTATCAAGATATGGGAGAACAAAAGGCCCGGCCCCCAAAGTAAAATATCCACAATAATAACTGCTTGCTACTAACCCTGGTTAGTCTAGGAAATGATTATTGTACTCCCACACAGGAACAAGGGATACTCTGTTCAAGCTTACTTATTTATTAACCCCTTAACACCCCCCATACACAATCACACCAATAACAATTTAATACTAACTTTACCACCCAATCTTACGTTAAAAGCCTTGGTCCACATAGACAGGATACAAGGTTTACACTGAAAGCAAGCTAGGGTAAAGCTCTACTATAACACACTAGACAGCCTAGGGTAGGGGACCACGTGGTACACTGGGACCCCAGTTAGCATAACAGGTACAAAATACTTAATATACTTACTACACCCCAGGTATACTACTCTACACATATAACGATAGGTATGCCACAATATAACCACAAAAATAGCAAAGAAAACTTAACCAGACGAAGATACAGAAAAATAAATAAGAGGAGGGAGAGGCACTTCCTTCCACCACAACCAGTCAGCCGAGAAGAGCGTCTCCCGTCTCCGAAAGCTATGCTGCCAGCAGACTGTTCAACTAATCATACTGGTGCCCGATACTAAATTTACTCAGGTTTACTTTACAAATGATTAGACAGTATTAGTAAACATAGTTGATGCCTATTTTATTATTTAATAAACAACCCCAAGCTCAATCTTTAAATACTCTTTGAGAACAAGATAGTCTTACGACTGGCAGGGAAGATACAAACAACTAACTCTCTCTATGCGTGCCCTGCCATATTCTCGTAATAAGCTCAATTTTGACCTCTGGTTTCCCTCTAAAGAACCCAGAGTCGTAACACTCCTCCCCCCTTCAGAGAAAAAAAAAATGTGACTACTAGAATAGTAGTCATATTTTTTTGTAAGAGTATACAGAATAAAATGGACATCCATGACATAATAGAAAATCAACCAAACAACAATTTCTGTCAAAAAAAAAATTACAAGGGAATCCTCTGAAAGAAAAAACATACACAAAAACAAAAACAAAAGGAAGTAAATAAATTGGACACGGGATATTTAATGTCACAGGAGAACCTAAAAAAAAATAACTAAAGCATGACATTTGGTATGGCTTCCTGCGGCTCAGATGAATGTTACTCAGGCAAGCGGGACAGAGCGTCGGCTATCACGTTGAGCCGGCCCGGTAGGTGGATAATAGATAGATTAAAGTCCTGTAGGTACAATGCCCACCTGAGGATGCGTTTATTTTTCTGCTTCATCTGATTCATGAAAACTAATGGGTTATGGTCCGTGTACACTTCTACTATATTACCTGTGAGGTACACTTCGAACTTTTTGCAAGTTAGCACTAGCGCCAACGCCTCTTTTTCTATCACTGAATAATTGCGCTGCGCCTTGTCAAATTTCACAGAGTAATAATATACTGGGTGTTCCACTTTATCATCCCCAGTTTGCAACAACACTGCACCAGCACCCGAGTCAGACGCGTCAACTTGAATTTTAAACGGACGGTCGAACCTTGGACTAGCAAGCACTGGGGCGGAAGCTAAGATCAATTTCAAGTTTTTAATGCCTCTGCACAGTCCGATGACCACTTAAATTTAACGGCCTTCCGCAACAAATCTGTGAGAGGAGTGGCCACACTGGAAAAGTTCTGACAAAAGCGTCGGTAGTACGCACACATACCGATAAATCGTTGAATGTCCTTTTAGACCTGAGCACTGGATAGTCCAGAATAGCACTAATTTTGTCTTGTCGAGGTAACACTTTTCCTTGGCCCACTTCATAACCGAGGTACGTCACTGTGCCTTGGCCAAAATGACACTTTTTAGCATTTAAGGTTAGATTTGCATGTTTCAACACTGTGAACAACTGGCGTAACCTAGCTATGTGGTCAGCCCAATTAATATCAAAAAGCACAATATCATCTAAATACGCCCGACAATTTGGCACATTAGCGAGCAAAGAGTTCATTAGCCTCTGGAACGTGGCAGGGGCATTACGCAAGCCGAATGGTAACACTTGATACTCAAACACACCCTCGGGTGTCACAAACGCCGTTAGTTGTTTAGCACGTTCAGTGAGAGGGATTTGATAGTACCCTCTCGATAGATCGAACTTGGATACATACGTGGCGTTCCCGATTTCGTCGATACAGTCCTCGAGACGTGGCAACGGATAGGCGTCCACTATGGTCGCCTTGTTGAGCTGCCGATAATCGGTGCATAATCGCCAGGAGCCATCTGGTTTGGGGACCAAAAGGCAGGGCGAGCACCAAGAGCCCTGGCTCGGCCTGATGAGGCCGTGCTGGAGCAAGAAGTCGACCTCCTTACGGACGATGGCCTTCTTTTCCGACTCATCCGATAGGGTTGAAGGCGAATGGGGTGTAGTCCGTCAACTCGACATCATGGTAAATGGCATCAGTCTGGGTCGGGACCTCCCCGAACAGACTGGAGAATTCGTCAAGCAACGACTGCACCTCGTCACGTTGGGACATCTGCAAATGGGACAGTCCCTCCTCCACAGCATTCACAGAACTAGAATTAGTGAGAATGAGATTAGTTGGGTCCCCAGAACAATCATCCCCTCCCTCACTGGAAATGGAAACATTGGTTAGTGCAATGGGCCTGGGGCCCTGGAACTTCTTCAGCCGATTCACGTTNAAACAACCCTCGGGTGTCACAAACGCCGTTAGTTGTTTAGCACGTTCAGTGAGAGGATTTGATAGTACCCTCTCGAGAGATCGAATTTGGATACATACGTGGCGTTCCCGATTTCGTCGATACAGTCCTCGAGACGTGGCAACGGATAGGCGTCCACTATGGTCGCCTTGTTGAGCTGCCGATAATCGGTGCATAATCGCCAGGAGCCATCTGGTTTGGGGACCAAAAGGCAGGGCGAGCACCAAGAGCCCTGGCTCGGCCTGATGAGGCCGTGCTGGAGCAAGAAGTCGACCTCCTTACGGACGATGGCCTTCTTTTCCGGACTCATCCGATAGGTTGAAGGCGAATGGGGGTGTAGTCCGTCAACTCGACATCATGGTAAATGGCATCAGTCTGGGTCGGGACCTCCCCGAACAGACTGGAGAATTCGTCAAGCAACGACTGCACCTCGTCACGTTGGGACATCTGCAAATGGACAGTCCCTCCTCCACAGCATTCACAGAACTAGAATTATTGAGAATGAGATTAGTTGGGTCCCCAGAACAATCATCCCCTCCCTCACTGGAAATGGAAACATTGGTTAGTGCAATGGGCCTGGGGCCCTGGAACTTCTTCAGCCGATTCACGTGTACGAGCATTACCTGTTTACGCTTATCAGAGTGTCTCACTTTGTACGTGAGGTCCCCAGTCTTCTCTGTCACAATGTAGGGGCCCTCGTACTTGTGGGACATAGTGCTCCCCAGTCGAGGCTTTAGTACCAGGACAGGGTCACCGGGCTGAAATACCCGCAACTTAGCCTTGGCATCGTTCCGTTCTTTCATATTCTCTTGGGCCTTCCCAAGATACTTTAGTGCCGCAGCCTTGCAGTCCTTGAGTCTCTGGTGGTGTTGCGCAAAGAAAGCCGAACCTTCGGTTAACGTTACGTTCCCTAACAGATTCTCCTGTAACATTTGCAAGGGTCCACGAACTTTATGGCCAAAGACTAACTCAAAGGAGAACAACCCAGTGAACTTTGCAACCCCTCCCTAGCAGCAAACAAAACATACGGCAAGTTCTCGTCCCAGAAGGTATGGGAACTCTCGCACGATGTCTTCAACATCTGCTTCAGAGTTAGATGGAACCTTTCAATGACCCCCTGACTCTGTGGATGGTATGGGCTGGAACCTTATGAGTTATTCCATGGTCCTTACAAATTGTTCAAAATATCAGACTTAAAGTTAGTACCATTGTCAGTCTGTACAACCCGAGGCAGTCCAAAAGTGGAAAAAAATTGCAACATACGAGCAACAACAGTCTTTGCTCGGATGTTCCTTACAGCAAAAGCCTCTGGGTAACGAGTCGTGATACACATCATCGTAATTAGATAAATATTACCAGACTTAGTTCTAGGTAATGGACCAACACAGTCCATTACCACATGAGAAAATGGTTCCTCCGGCACGACAATAGGCTTAAGAGGAGCTTTAGGTGGAGTCTGGTTTGGTTTCCCAACAAGTTGACATGCAATACATGCATTACAAAATTTTGCCACATCGCTTTTCAGCTTGGGCCAGAAAAAGTACTTGCAGATTTTGTGATACGTAATATTAATGCCTTGATGTCCCCCCATAGGATCATCATGGGCAGCTGACAAAACTCTTTCTCTATAGCAGGTCGGCAACATAACCTGGTGGACTACCTCCCACTCATTTGACAAGGGAGCACTCTGAGGTCTCCATTTTCTCATCAAAATCCGATCATTGTAGTAGTACCCAGTTGCTGCGTCTACAATTTCCTCCTTAGAGACGGCTGTCTCGTGACAATCTGCAAGACTGGGTCAGCTTTCTGTAACTCACTCAAGGAGGCGTCCAGGCCTTGGTCAGATGTCATTGGCCGAGGCTCAACAGTGTTCTCCTCCACCTCCCCACTACTCTCGGTAGGCGGGGTGACAGGCTCTCCACAATGTCCTCGGCCCGTCATCGAGTCGGGCCATGAACGTGTCCGCAAGGTCCACTGGGCTTTCACCACTCGGAAGGTCCCTCGTGTCCTTGGGATTTACCACCTTGGCAAGCACAGGGCTGCCCTTACATTTAAGTCCCATAGACCTAGTCACCACGCACGCAGGGTACACAACATTATCCTCTGCGGTGGGTGAATCCAGGCAAACCTTTGGGTTAGGCAACATAACAGGCAGTCTGGAGTCCCCTACCTTATCCCCGGCTAAATCATTACCCAATATTACATCAACATTAGGGAAAGGTAGGTACGAAGTGACTCCGACTGTACAAATACCCTTGTGGAAATCAGATTCCAGGGTAACCTTACGGAGGGGTACTGCTCGAGTATCACTAGTGACACCCTCGACCAGTACCACCTCTCCAGTGTCGAGAGTATTGGCACCTTGCAAAGCACTCTATAAAATTAAAGTCTGGATGGCACCGGTGTCTCGGAAGATCACCACGTCCCTCCAGGAAGAACCCTCAGACAAAAGTAGTCTCCCTTTCGATAAGAATGGGGTAAGCAGGTCCAACCACTGTGGGTTGGAAGTCTTACTCCCTAACCCTTCAGAAGGCCTCAAGCCCTGTGTCACAACGAGAGCATTGGGTCTTTTTTCCGGGTACAGTTGCCAACAACGGCTAATATGGTGGGTTGAACTTTTACAATGACCACAGAAACGTCGGGGAGAAGAGACATTACTAACCGAATTACCCTTCGGTTCACTCTTTAGTGTTGTGGGGGTAGACAATTTAACAGGGTTAGTTATGTCTGAAACAGAAGGTGCATTAGGTGAAGGTTTAGAATGAGCTGGTCTGGACTGGCTGTGGGTATAAGTTTTGTTACTCTGTGGGGTAAAATTATTTTTATTGGGCCTTTTGCCCGCCAACTGGTAGTTTTCTGCCATCTTTTCCAAGTCCCCTATTTTAGAATTTAACTCTACCCTTCCTCTAACCCTTCAATTGCGCATCGCATCATATGATGCGTTGCCCGACTTGCAGTAAATTGCGCCTCGCATCATATGATGCGCGGGCATACCGAGCACGATTTGAAAGGCCCGCGGGGTAGATGGGGTCCCCATACGCTGCCCAGGGGCTATAGTAAACAGCCGCCATTTTGAAAAAAAATCCAGCTCACGCTACCATCGCGTGGGAGGCCTCAGTTACCCAGCAGCCACCATGTCGAGCGCACGGCCGAACGCTTCCCGGGCACGCCCCAGGCAATCACTCACCCAAGAGCAAATAACCAGTGAATTATTTTCCGATGGTGAGGAAAGTGACTTTGATGACTCTGATATTGATAAAGACTACACGCAATTGACCGATGATGATAGCACGGACAGTGAATATGAGATACAGCGGCCTCCCATGGCGAGGCCTATATGCTCACCCTTGCCGCCTCGGCCAGCATCCACCCCAATTTTCCCTCGGCCACACAGTTCCAGTGATTATTTAGAGTCTGAGGATATGTTTGGTGACGAGTCAGAGGAAGGTGACTCTTTTTCTGGTTTTAGTGAAGTGGAATCAGAACATAATGTTACCGAGCCTGGTGCCAGTACCAGTGGTGTTTCTGGGCGAGAATTTGTCGCGTCAGCAGCGTCTCGCCCAGCCAAGCGCCACCGCATTGAACAACATGTGGAACCAAGAGCCTCATGTTCACGTGCCTCTACCTCACGTGCACGTGCCTCTACCTCACGTGCACGTGCCTCTACCTCACGTGCACGTGCCTCTACCTTACGTGCACGTGCCTCTACCTCACGTGCAGGTAGCGGCCGTACTGTACGTAGACGGGCTTTAGCTCCTGGTCCTCGCCGTAGTGCCTCTGCTGCGTCCCCTTTTGCGTCTCGCAGGACACCAGGTGTACTAGTGTGGAGTGATGGTGATGGTTTTATTCCCCAAATTCCTGCATTTGACGATAAAGACGTTGGGATTACAGATCTTTTCCCTGATAATGGTGATGATATGAGTGAATGTGATTATTTTACCGCATTCTATGATGAGCCACTCATGGAATATATTGTACACCAAACGAACCTTCATGCGGCTCATCTCATTAGAAAAGAGATAACAGAATTTTCACGCTTGCAACGTTGGAAAAACACCAATATAGGTGAAATGTATGTGTTTCTTGCAATATGTATGTTGATGAAACACTGTGTCAAACACGCTCTCACAGATTACTGGAGCAAAGATCTGACTATTCCAACACCTTTCTTCGGGAAATATATGTCCAGAGACAGATTTCAGATACTCCTCAGGTGTGTGCATTTTGCAACTAATGAGGACCGGACTGAGGAGGATAGACTTTGGCGAGTGAGGCACTATATGAATGAGGTGATTGGAAAATTCAGAGATTATTACGTACCAGCACAGAAGCTGGTGATTGACGAATCCCTTATACTATTCAAAGGACGTGTTTCATTCAAACAGTATATTCCCTCAAAACGAAACAGATTTGGCTTGAAATTCTTTGTACTGTGTGACTGTGAAACAGGATACGTGTTACACATGATTCTGTATTCAGCTAGCGATGTAGACATTCCCGGTAACGACGAACATGGATTCTCTGGTAGTGTGGTGAAGTCACTGATGGCACCATGGATGAACAAGGGCCACATCCTATACACAGATAATTACTATACAAGTCCATTGCTAGCTAAGTTCTTGATTGAAAATAGAACCGGATTGGTTGGCACAGTAAAGCCACAAAGAAGGGAAATGCCAGTGTTTGAAGGTGGACTTGCAGTTGGTGAGTGCCAGGTACGGAAATGTGATGAAATTCTCTCAGTACGGTGGAAAGACAAGAGAGAAGTGAACCTGCTGACAACCGTTCATGATGGTAGAATGTTGAACAGTGGCAAGGTGCACCGTGTAACGAGAGAACCAGTATATAAGCCAGATTGTGTTCTTGACTACAATATCAACATGCGTTTGATTGATAAGGCTGACATGATGATTGGCACTATCGAGTGTGTGCGGAAAACATTGAGGTGGACGAAAAAAGTGTTTTTCCATCTTGTTGACATGAGCATGTTGAACTGCTATAATTTGTACCTGGTGAAAACTGGATGTAAACCTATTTTCCGTTCATTTGCTTTTACACTTGCAACACAATTATTAGCAAAGTTTGGTCAAGAAGTCCCTGCCATACGAAGACCAATCATGAACCCAGTGTTGCAGCATGATGCAACACCCAGGCTCGCTCACGTAGATGCCTTTCAGCAGCACAGACTAAAATATTTGCCAGCAGGTGGAAAGCGTGCAATAGGCCAACGTGCATGCGTAGTATGTAAAACAACAAAACGAAGAGAGCAAAAACGTAAAATGGTGCAAACATGGTGTGAAGGGTGTGGAGTTGCATTGTGTGCTGTCGACTGCTTCAACGACTACCACATACTCCAAGACTTCTAAATGTGCAATAATAGTGCAAAAACCTGTACATAGTGCGTGCTAGTGTGTACATATAAAATAATGAACATTGTGATTACTGTACATAATATAATGCCATACTGGAAAACGTTTGTGTGCGCATGTGTATACTCGATGTGTGCAACATATATTGACAATAACTGTCAAGTGACGTTATGTGCAACATAATTAGTGACTAATATTGCAAAAAATGTACGTGTAAACACTGTAAATAATGACGCGAAAATAAATTCGTGGCAACTGTGGCTACTTGAAGACCGCGCGCGACGCCTCCGGGACGCACAGTGCATGAGCGAACATGAAACTGTGACGTCATCATCCATATTCTCGGCTCAATTACATCGCCGGTAAGTACAATTGAATTTTTTTTTTATTTTTCCCGTGATCAGGGAACACGACTTAACAGGTTAGGAAGAAAAAATTTTTTTTTTTTTTTTTTGTTTGCGCCTGTGGGTATCAATCAGTATATAGCCATGCGCCATTTAAGGGTTAAGGTATTGCGAAATATATTCTGGCTATACTATCTATAAAGTGTTCTACTAAGACTACATTTCTGAGTGCCTGGTATGTTTCGGCTTTAGCCGAGCGAATCCATTTATCAAACAATCTAATTTGCTCATTGGCAAATTCAGTGAACGGTTGGTTGTGAGTGGGCCTAAGGTTGCGATAAGTTTGGCGGTGAGCTTCAGGAGTAATTTCGTACGCCCTCAAAATTCTTTCCCTGACTTCATCATATACAAAACACTCGTCGTCAGGCATATTAATAAAAATATCTTGTGCTTTACCCCTAAGCCGCCCCTGCAAGATTTTCACCCACTCTTCCCTTGGCCAGTTCATGGACATGGCTAGTCTCTGAAAATGGTTAAAAAATCTTTCAGGGTCTGACTCTGAAAATTCAGGCAAGTTGTGTTTTTTATCGGAATGTCTGGAGTTCGAGTCCCCAGTAGGTGGTACCATTCTTGCCGCCTCATTTTTGAGCCTTTGCTCTTCCACTTTAGCATTTTGTTCTGCTACTCTGGCCTCTTGCTCTGCCAGTCTTAACTTGGCTAGTGTTAATTCTAATTCTATATTTCTACTCACTGCACTTTCCCCTGAATTGGGTTCGCATAAAATTGTATCACTTGGCACTAGTTCTTGGTCTATACAATGCCGTAAAATTTCATTCATCAAAATCCACTTTCTATCTGCGTCATTTAATTCTAGGCCAAATTCCTTGCCTAACAATATTAAATTTGCTTTGTTGAGCTTCTTTATCTCTATCACTGAAGGGTTCATTGCCAGTCTCTGCATTTCAGATGACATGACTAAAAATTTTAGCTCCTAGCCACAGAAAAAAATTAAAAATTAAAAAATTGGAAAAAACAAAAATTTGCACGGCCCCTAACACAAGGCCACACTAACCTTAATCGTGAAGAGATCCAGCTGGGTGTCCAGTCAGTGCAAAGAATGTTCTACGCCAGATGAGCTGGACCCTAGGCTAGCCCACAACCGTTCTGCGGAAACAAGAATTTTTAGTTTTGGCACTCAAAAATCTAATTTTTTACAATAATAACGTTCCTCCCGGACAGGCCAACCACTTGTTATGAACAATAGTGGGCTTGCTATGGGGAACTGGTACTATTAAGGGGTAAGGGTAAGTAGACTAGAGGTATCAAGATATGGGAGAAACAAAAGGCCCGGCCCCCAAAGTAAAATATCCACAATAATAAATGCTTGCTACTAAACTTGGTTAGTCTAGGAATAGATTATTGTACTCCCACACAGGAACAAGGGATACTCTGTTCAAACTTACTTATTTATTAACCCCTTAACACCCCCCATACACAATCACACCAATAACAATTTAATACTAACTTTACCACACAATCTTACGTTAAAAGCCTTGGTCCACATAAGCAGGATACAAGGTTTACACTGGAAACAAGCTAGGGTAAAGTTCTACTATAACACACTGGGTCAGCTTAGGGTAGGGGCCACGTGGTACACTGGAACCCCGTTAGCATAGCAGGTAATATAAAAACTTGTAAATACACTTACTACACCCCAGGTATACTACTCTACACATAGAACGATAGGTATGCCACAATATAACCACAAAAATAGCAAAGAAAACTTAACCAGACGAAGATACAGAAAAAATAAATAAGAGGAGGGAGAGGCACTTCCTTCCACCACAACCAGTCAGCCGAGAAGGCCCGCGAGTCTCCCGTCTCCCTCTCCGAAAGCTATGCTGCCGGCAGACTGTTCAACTAATCATACCGGTGCCCGATACTAAATTTACTCAGGTTTACTTTACAAATGATTAGACAGTATTAGTAAACATAGTTGGTGCCTATTTTATTATTTAATAATCAATCCCAAGCTCAATCTTTAAATACTCTTCGAGAGACAAGACTAATCTTACGACTGGCAGGGAAGATACGCCAAATGCCACTCGCAATGCGTTTTTACTCTATGGTAGCTCAATAAGCTCACATTTTGACCTCTGGTTTCCCTCTAAAGAACCCAGAGTCGTAACAGTCTCATTTATGGAAATTATTTACTTACAGTGTACCTGAGAGTACCTGTAAGCTACCTCATTTTTTCTTTTTTTTGTTCATTTTGTTTGTGTTTTGTATAGACTTGTTTATATATATATTTTCCCTTTTATATCATAATTCTTTTTTGTAATTTGCCATTCCTGCCTTGTATTCCTGCAACCATCCTTATTATGCAAGCAAGTTTAGACCCTGAACTAAACCTCTTTTCTGATCGGGGAGAAAACAAACCAGGAGTGGGGGGACCTTAATTTATTAACTAATGTTTACAGAGCAACTGCTGTACCACAATATCCAAGTAGGCGTGTAACATGGCTGAGTAGCATGCCAGTACTGCAAAGATGAAACTAAGGGAAATAAGTCATAGGACATTAACCGTGCCTAGTGGCAGCTAGCCGAAACAATGTTGCAGTACTCGCAATCAGCTTAATGCTATAATTAAAAACAATGCCAGAGATAATTGAGTGGCACAGCCAGTACAGTATGTAGAAATATATTCTGTATACACAGAGGGCATAGAATAGTTAATAATTTCCAGGGGTAATGATATGCTAGTGCCCAGTACATGTAAAGTCTGCAACCCCAAACTTGCACTACAAGTGAGCACTTGACATATGGTAAGTAGCTGCGGGCAGCCCTAGACTTGGGGATCCGGCGCAGCACCCCCAAATTAAAGAGTAGCATAGGAGAAACGTGAGGAGCTCGAAGAGCAAGATGTTCTGCAGTCAAGGGAGGAGGGCGGGTGTTTCGTGTGGAGCGTACCGTAGCTGTGTAGGAGTGAGAGGGAAACTCCTTGTGCGTTTGCTTAAATGTGCGCCCCCCCCCCACGGCGCGCGCAGCTCTCACAGAGCGCTGCGTAATTGTTTTCGCCTCCCAGAATTCCCCCGCTAATTTAAATTATGCAGGGGCCATTTCTGATCGGGGAGAAAACAAACCAGGAGTGGGGGGACCTTAATTTATTAACTAATGTTTACAGAGCAACTGCTGTACCACAATATCCAAGTAGGCGTGTAACATGGCTGAGTAGCATGCCAGTACTGCAAAGATGCAACTAAGGGAAATAAGTCATAGGACATTAACCGTGTCTAGTGCCAGCTAGCCGAAGCAATGTTGCAGTACTCGCAATCAGCTTAAAGCTATAATTAAAACAATGCCAGAGATAACTGAGTGGCACAGCCAGTACAGTATGTATAAAATATTTCTGCTCAGGGGGAAAAAAGACACAAACTGGTTTGGGGCTTATTTATTAATTTTGGAGATGGTTAATAAATTCTGCAGAACGTGTATTGATAAACAAAAGTAACATACCCATGTCTACTGAGTACTAATATTTAACTTAAATTGTACACCCGTATTAGGTGAGTAAGCTTAGCCTAGTGACATGGTAAACACGTTCTGCAGAAACCTAATGTCATTATAGTGAATTTTACAACTTAAATTTATATACTAGTTAAAGCAATTATATAACTAGTTCGATCCATTATACACTTTGCAAATATATAACTTGTTCGATCAATTATGTGATCTTAATTATATAACTAGTTCGAACAATTATAAACTTAACTATAGAAACTAGTTCAAACAGTTATATAAATTTAACTATAGAAACTAGTTCAATCAAGTGAATAGGCCACATAACACTTAACGGAGGCCGACTGGGCAAAGAATTAGCTGCGGACAGCGGGACACTTGGGGACCGGCGCTGCACCCCCACCGCAGGCCAGCTGGCCGGACCCCCCCCCCGAAGGGCGAGGCCCGCTGGCCGCTATAAGGAGGAACATGGTAGCTCGCTACCGTGGCCGCGTAACCGTGCCCGTATGCCCGGAGAGGCCGTTAAAAAACAGTCAGGTGCCCCTGACTGAAAAAGGTACCAGTCCGGGTCTACAGGCAGCTGTTAACGGAGACAGCTTCCTTGGTGTGCTGATGTAGCGCCATCCTGACAAGCCATGGGCGTAGAGAGGCGAGATAACCCGGCGACAGTGACCCTGGGAGGAGTACGTACTGCAGGGTTTGGATCCCATGTAGGGAGGCTTCCCACCGTGGCAAATGACTGTTCGATCCCGCGTATATCCTCGTCGCTGGTGCCCGCCCTCACAGAGACCAGTCCTGGAAGGCTGGCCCCAGGGCGGGTGTGGGAAAGTGAACGCTGTCCACACAGGGGCCGACTCCCCAGGGTCGACCCCGTGTCGGTCGTTGTCGCTGTGGCGGGTCCCTCGGACGTGGGGGGGAGGAGGTGGCTTAGAGGCATGTGGGTCGCCACCCAGGATACCTCTCGTGGTGGCTCGTGATCAGTGGTCCGCCTCTCGGGCCCCACCACCTGGTCCTCGTGCATTCATGGTGTTCCTCGTGCGCGTTCTACCGTGGATCTGGAAGTATTTAAGGCAGTAAGAGGGGGCAGAAGCTGGCATGCAGTGGTAACGTATAAGGCAACGGCACGGTTGTGGTGGGCCCACACCAAACGCGTACTGGTATCAGCGAGGCTGCAAGAGTGGGGTTAACTGGATGTTGCACCTGTTGCGAGAGGCAGGAATGTTAGATTTGACTAAAGTCCCAAGCATAACTGAGTGGGGGGACAGAGAAGCCTGGCAAAGGTACTGCCAGATACAAAAACCCTAACTCCTGGCACAAACGGACACCTCCACAGCGGGAACTAAGGGAAGTAGTGAAAAGACAGCGTCCAGTAATAGTCAACGACCGTAAATGTAAACCCAGAAAGTAAATTGAACAGGCGTGAATGAGCGTAAAGCAAGAACCATGAGGCCCGTACTCAGCAAACGGTACATCCTATCTGACTTTACGTAGTAGTGGAGAGGCAAATAGCCGAGTAAACAACGCAAATGTAACCGGGGTGAGTAACATAATTGTGCAGCAAGACCAAGCGTAAAAACGCCTCCTCGCTGGCTTACTTACTAATTTAAGAGGCAAGCAAGTGAAACGACAACTGTAAACACAGCAAAATAAACGACATGCTACATGGCAATACACTAATAACAAAAAACTGAGGTAGGCTAAATGTAACATTTAGGGCATAAATGGTGAACGACATAACTTAACCAGTAGTTATTAACAAACAAGCAAGAGCTAACGAATATACAGTAATAGAGTTCAGAGGGAACTAAACATACATGCAGGGCCAGTAAATTGTAAAGCAGGAGACAGGGGCCCGCAACACTGCAACTAGAGCATCCTACTAACTCTGCTTAATAACGATAATGGCAGAGCAAAAGTTAAGCGAACGCACTTGTAAGTACAGCAAAAATAGAATAAAACGTGCAGCATGGTTAGAACCATGGTAGAACAAATTGCTGGAGGCCGGTGGAAATGCTAACCCAGGGAAACTGAAGCAAGAGGCATGGGCCTGTAACTCGGTAACTAGCCCAACCTAACAGCTGGCTTAGTTAAGTCAAATACGATGAGCAAGGGTTTTATAAGTTAAAGAAGCGAGCAGCGATGGTAGACCTTAACCCTAACCCACATTAACTTAGCGTGTATAACGCAAGCAGCAAGAGACTGAATTGCGCAATTAATGAATTAACTTAACGTCCGTTGCCGCATGGTGAACTGCAAAATCGTGCCCCGGAACATCACAGCTGGAGCATCACCGCTGGGACACCTGCGGCTGTACATCGGCGGCTGGGCATCAACATCTGATGGAGATAGGAAATATCGTCAACTGGCCACTAGGGAAGACTTCAGTGGTAAGTAGGAGTCCGGCTGCAAGACAATTTTTAGGCAAAAAGCCTGTAAATATAACTGTCAGTAGAGAATAACGGGAACTGGGCATGAAGCTGGGAATACCATAAATTACTCTAAGGCTGGAAGGAGTGAGAAATTGGTAGGGATAACGTCAGGTGGAACGCTGCAGCTGGGCTTCGTGAGCCATGTCATCAGCAGCTTGAACATTGGCAGCTGAGGGAGCGGCAGCTAGGACAGCAGCGCCACCGGCCGGGACATCGGCTGCCGGGAATCGACCATGGAACTGGTGCGTCAGCGCCACCACCACTGCAACTGGCACATCCCGGCTGACGTTACTTAATAACTTTTCTGGCGAGAAGCGAAAGCTAACGACCGTGAATGTAAAATCTGTAAAGTAAAACAGTAGTTTGGATGATCGTGAAGCAAGAGGCGTGAGCCCAGTAACACAGCAGCTGGCACATCCTAGCTGACCTGACGTAGTAGCTTCTAGGCAATGGGCTGAATTAACAACATAAATGTAAATAGTAGTAAGTCACTTACATATGTAGCCAGAGCTAACCGAAGAATACTGATATAAATTTTTGGGGAAACTGATCAAAATGCAGGGCCAGGAAATCTTGGACAAGAGGCAAGGGCCCGTATCACCGCTACTAGCACATCCTTGCCGACCTTAGTTACTGACTTAAGGCCAAGCTGAAGTTAAACAACCAAAATTGTAAACACCGCAAAGTAACAAACATGCATGACGGGCAATACATCCAAAGTAGTATGAAATTTTTTGTAGGCTAAATGTAACATTTAGCCCAAAATGTTAAACACCCATCTGTAACCGGTAGTAAGCAACATAAATGTGCAGCAAATACCAGGCGTAAAGTAAGGTAATAAATTTAAAGGGGACGTCGACACGGATCCTGAACCTATGACACTTACCAATTGCTGAAACTTACTGCAGCCCTGATAAATGATTATAAGGGCATGCTCAGCTGGGACGCCGCTAGCTGAGCCTTCGGCCGCTTGACCATCGGGGGGGAACACATCCGCCAGGACATCACCTGCTGTAGCATCGGCTGAGGCACATCAGCCGCCGGGTTCGGCCCCCAGGGGACATGTTCAGCTGTAACACCATCAGCCGGCCCATCCGCCGCTAGACCATCGGCAGGGACCACATCAGCAACATCAGAATCAGCCGCGGGTCGTGTCCCATGGCAGCTGCCGGATCGTCGTCTGGGGCCACATCTGGCAGAACATCATCGGGTGGGGGTGGCCCCCCCACAGGACATACTCAGCTGGAACCCCACCAGCTGTGCCAGCGGCTGCTGGGACATCGGCAGCGTAACATAATGGTTAATTATTACCTGTAAATAACTAAACAACAAGTGAGTAAGAAGAAGACTGCAACAGCACATTCCAGCTGACTTTACTTAATAACTTTACACAAGAGGCGAGGTCCCGTAGACTTTAACTAG
>WNGS01164100.1:0-15770 GCA_020271785.1 Procambarus virginalis
TTTCAAATAGTTGATATATATATGTCGTACCTAGTAGCCAAAATGCACTTCTCGGCCTACTATGCAAGGCCCGATTTGCCTAATAAGCCAAGTGTTCATGAATTAATTATTTTTCGACTACCTAACCTACCTAACGTAACCTAACCTAACTTTTTCGGCTACCTAACCTAACCTATAAAGATAGGTTAGGTAGGGTTGGTTAGGTTCGGTCATATAACTACGTTCATTTTAACTCTAATAAAAAAAATTGACCTCATACATAATGAAATGGGTAGCTTTATCATTTCATAAGAAAAAAATTAGAGAAAATATATTAATTCAGGAAAAACTTGGCTTATTAGGCAAATCGGGCCTTGCATAGTAGGCTGAGAAGTGCGTTCTGGCTACTAGGTACGACATATATATATAATAGTTATATAAAATATAGGGGGGGGTACCCTCTCTGGTTGTTTGTAGGGACCAATAAGCCTTTAAGAAGACGATATGCAGCACCCGGGAGAGCCTTGATGGGCACTCTCGTACACTGGCACATGTCGTCCTCTCCTACCACAACTTTATATATTTGTTTATATAGGGAAAGTTATTGTACAAGATTACATGATTACAAATGTGGCCTTAACACATGCACACCACAACCAGTACAAGATTTAATTGAGTTGATGAAATATCTGATCCCAATAATGCCATGAGTAGTGTTGGGATGTAATTCTGGACTCTCCCAGGGTGCTAGTGTGACTCTCCCAGCGTGCTAGTGTGACTCTACCAGCGTGCTAGTGTGACTCTCCAGGGTGCTAGCGTGACTCTCCAGCGTGCTAGTGTGACTCTCCCAGCGTGCTAGCGTGACTCTCCCAGCGTGCTAGTGTGACTCTCCCAGGGTGCTAGCGTGACTCTCCCAGGGTGCTAGTGTGACTCTCCCAGGGTGCTAGCGTGACTCTCCCAGGGTGCTAGTGTGACTCTCCCAGCGTGCTAGTGTGACTCTCCCAGGGTGCTAGTGTGACTCTCCCAGCGTGCTAGTGTTACTCTCCCAGCGTGCTAGTGTGACTCTCCCAGCGTGCTAGTGTGACTCTCCAGCGTGCTAGTGTTACTCTCCCAGCGTGCTAGTGTGACTCTCCCAGCGTGCTAGTGTGACTCTCCCAGCGTGCTAGTGTGACTCTCCCAGCGTGCTAGTGTGACTCTCCCAGCGTGCTAGTGTGACTCCCAGCGTGCTAGTGTGACTCTCCCAGGGTGCTAGTGTGACTCTCCCAGGGTGCTAGTGTGACTCTCCCAGCGTGCTAGTGTGACTCCCAGCGTGCTAGTGTGACTCTCCCAGCGTGCTAGTGTGACTCTCCCAGGGTGCTAGCGTGACTCTCCCAGGGTGCTAGTGTGACTCTCCCAGCGTGCTAGTGTGACTCCCAGCGTGCTAGTGTGACTCTCCCAGGGTGCTAGTGTGACTCTCCCAGGGTGCTAGTGTGACTCTCCCAGCGTGCTAGTGTGACTCTCCCAGCGTGCTAGTGTGACTCTCCCAGCGTGCTAGTGTGACTCTCCCAGGTGCTAGCGTGACTCTCCCAGCGTGCTAGCGTGACTCTCCCAGCGTGCTAGTGTGACTCCCAGCGTGCTAGTGTGACTCTCCCAGCGTGCTAGTGTGACTCCCAGCGTGCTAGTGTGACTCTCCCAGCGTGCTAGTGTGACTCTCCCAGCGTGCTAGCGTGACTCTCCCAGCGTGCTAGTGTGACTCTCCCAGCGTGCTAGTGTGACTCTCCCAGGGTGCTAGCGTGACTCTCCCAGGGTGCTAGCGTGACTCTCCCAGGGTGCTAGTGTGACTCTCCCAGCGTGCTAGCGTGACTCTCCCAGCGTGCTAGTGTGACTCTCCCAGCGTGCTAGCGTGACTCTCCCAGCGTGCTAGCGTGACTCTCCCAGGTGCTGCTAGTGTGACTCTCCCAGCGTGCTAGTGTGACTCTCCCAGCGTGCTAGTGTGACTCTCCCAGCGTGCTAGTGTGACTCTCCCAGCGTGCTAGTGTGACTCTCCCAGGGTGCTAGTGTGACTCTCCCAGGGTGCTAGTGTGACTCTCCCAGCGTGCTAGCGTGACTCTCCCAGCGTGCTAGTGTGACTCTCCCAGCGTGCTAGTGTGACTCTCCCAGCGTGCTAGTGTGACTCTCCCAGCGTGCTAGCGTGACTCTCCCAGCGTGCTAGTGACTCCCAGCGTGCTAGTGTGACTCTCCCAGGGTGCTAGTGTGACTCTCCCAGGGTGCTAGTGTGACTCTACCAGCGTGCTAGTGTGACTCTCCCAGCGTGCTAGCGTGACTCTCCCAGCGTGCTAGTGTGACTCTCCCAGCGTGCTAGTGTGACTCTCCCAGGTGCTAGTGTGACTCTCCCAGGGTGCTAGTGTGACTCTCCCAGCGTGCTAGTGTGACTCTCCCAGGGTGCTAGTGTGACTCTCCCAGGGTGCTAGTGTGACTCTCCCAGGGTGCTAGTGTGACTCTCCCAGCGTGCTAGTGTGACTCTCCCAGGGTGCTAGTGTGACTCTCCCAGGGTGCTAGTGTGACTCTCCCAGCGTGCTAGTGTGACTCTCCCAGGGTGCTAGTGTGACTCTCCCAGCGTGCTAGTGTGACTCTCCCAGCGTGCTAGTGTGACTCTCCCAGCGTGCTAGCGTGACTCTCCCAGCGTGCTAGTGTGACTCTCCCAGCGTGCTAGTGTGACTCTCCCAGCGTGCTAGCGTGACTCTCCCAGCGTGCTAGTGTGACTCTCCCAGCGTGCTAGTGTGACTACCAGCGTGCTAGTGTGACTCTCCCAGCGTGCTAGCGTGACTTTCTTAAAGAAACAGAGACGCCCAAAATATATTATAAATTCCCGCTTGGTTTTGCATTTGTCTTTAGACAATTGCAAGAATTTTGACACTAAATTTATTGTTATTATCGAACTAATAGGTTATAAAAGATTAGAGTATTGTGAGCATGTTCCCCGTTGGTGAGTGGCCCAAGACCCGGTCTGGGAGGCCAAGATGTCTACACACGACTTGGTAATGGTCAAGAACGGACCAATACGTCGACGTTTCTTCATCTTGTGATGTGTGGTTCAGTCGTCAAGATGTTTACACCCGGGAAGGTGCCGAGATCATGGACAATGAAACGGTTAAATACCTGAATGGTGAAATACTTAAGAAATTGTTCACGACTTGTGTGAGACTAAGATTTGCAGCAGCTGTATGGAGGTCACATCTCACGAACCACGAGGACTGGAACAGAAGCTCTACGGTGTGTTAAATATACCAGAGTTTGAAGATATGATCTTCGTATCTTCATATCAGAAAGCAGGGAACATGATCACTACATACAGAATAGTAAATGGAATCGACACTTTTGATAAAGAGGAACTTTTGAAAACATGAACTTCAAAAACTAGAGGTTAAAGATTCAGGCTAAGGTGCCAAAGGTGCTAAAAAATAAGATAAATTTAACTTTTGCAGAGTGAAAGACGGTTGAAGTGGAAGTGAGGTGGTGGATAAAAAAATCCGTCCATAGTTTCTAAGCTTCATGTGACAAAGAGTAATGGTAAGACGGGACACCAGGAGGATCCTGAAACTACACCTTGGTAATTACCCTCACACACAACATCACCAGTAACACACTTTGTAGCAATGTAGCACTTTGTAACACGCCACCAGCATGGGTTCGGGGATGGTAAATCCTGCCTCACTGGCTTAATAGAGTTATATGACCAAGCAATAAAAATTAGGCAAGAAAGAGAAGGGTGGGCTGACTGCATTTTCTTGGACTGTCAGAAAGTCTTTGCCACAGTACCTCAAAAAAGGCTGTTACTAATATTGGAGCAACATGCAGGAGCAAAAGGTAAGGTGCTCCAGTGGATAAGGGAGTACCTAAGCAACAGAAAACAGCGAGTAACTGTGAGGGGGGAGACATCAGAATGGCGAGATGTCACCAGCGGAGTCCCACAGGGCTCTGTACTTTGACCCATTCTGTTTCTAAAATATGTAAACGGTCTTCTACAGGGAATAGACTCATTCCTCTCAATGCTTGCTGATGATGCAAAAATTATGAAAATAATTAAGACAAATGAAGACACAGAAACTACAGGATGTTCTAGACAAACTGGAGGAATGGTCTAGAAAATGACTACTAAAGTTTAACTTAGGAAAGTTTAAAGTAATGCATGAAATTAGGCGAAGGGAGCAGGAGGCTGAACACAAGGTATCATCTGGGAGGTGAAATCCTGCAAGAGTCAAATAGAGAGAAAGATCTGGGGGTTGATATCACACCGAACCTGTCCCCAGAGGCCCACGTCAAGAGGATATCATCAGCGGCATATGCTAGACTGGCCAAGATAAGAACTGCCTTAAGAAACTTGTGTAAGGAATCTTTCCAGACCTTGAATACTACTTATGTCAGACCAATCCTGGAGTATGCAGCTCCAGCCTGGAGTCCATGCATAGTTAAACACACAACAAAGTTAGAAAAGATTCAGAGGTATGCTACCAGACTAGTCCCGGAACTGAGAGGTAGGAGCTACGAGGAAAGGTTAAGGGAGCTAAACCCCACGAACCTGGAAGATAGAAGGGTAAGGGGAGACATAAATACCACCTACGCGATTCTCTCGGGAATTGACAAGGTGGACAAAGACAAATTATTTAGCACGGGTGGCTATTTAACCTGCTGCCAGTATACACCAATATATATATATATATATATATATATATATATATATATATATATATATATATATATATATATATATATATATATATATATATATATACGTTAGATCAATCCTTGAGTATGCAGCGGCAGCATGGCTTCCATATATAGTCTAGCGCAAAACGAAGTTGTAAGAGGTTCAGAGGAAAGCCAACAGACTAGTCCCAGAACTTCGAGGTATGACTTATCAGTAAAGGTGATATAACTCCACCTCGCCTCGCTGGAATACAGAAGAGTTTTGGAAATCATAATTAACACATTCAACATTTTTAGGAAATTGTAAAGGTTAGTCAGGCTGTTTTAACATGTATGCTACTCGCACAATGGGACCCAGGTGCAAACTGAGTACCCAGTTCATCCACAGACACATTAATATGTTTTCAGTGTCAGAGTAGATAGCAATTGGAATGCATTAAGCAGTGATGTGGTGGAGGGTGACTCCATACACAGTTTCAAATGTAGATATGATAGAGCCCAGTAGGCTCAGGAATCTGTACACCAGTTGACTGACAGTTGAGAGGCGGGACCAAAGAAATGAAGCAATTAGGTGCGCGCGCGCGCACACACACACACACACACACACACACACACACACACACACACACACACACACACACACACACACACACACACACACACACACACACATACACACACACACACACAAATACACACACACACACACACACACACACACACACACACACACACACACACACACACACACACACACACACACTGAGATTGAAAATCCTTTTGAAATATGAAGAAATATTCACAGGTTAAGAGTGGTGAACGACTCTACTTCTCAGCCAAAAATCCCCGGTTCGTGCCCTGGTCGGGGCAGGAATAATAAAGCAGCTTTACATTACCTTATTTCTCTGTTCGCCAAGCAGTAAATTGGCACGTTGGGATTACACAGCTGTTGTGGCCTGCATCCTGGCCTCTGAGTAAAAAAATATACATATATACATGCAAGAATAATCACAACTTTCATCTACTTTAATAATCAACTTTCTGCATCTAATAATCAACTTTCGGAATTTTACTTTAATTTTCCTTGTGGATATTAAACACATACACACAAATGCATGTGTGTCACCAAACACATACTAAACACTGCACATATAACACACACGCGCACTCGGTCCTTGAGAAAACCACAAGAGGATTGACTAGGTACCAAACTGTTACTGATCGCACTTGTTCACAGCAGCAATTGGGGACCTGGTGATAAACCTTTTGACGGATCGTGTTCCAGGGAACACTGTACAGCTGTTAGCAATGGGAAGGGAGTTATAAGCCTTCTACTCCAAAACACACTTGTAGTAACACAGTATGAACAAATAACTAGAAATGGTCTAGAGGCAATACAATGATCAGGATTGACGGCATGTGGATCACGGGTCAACTTCCTAGTTCTCGGTGATTTTGTTCATAAGAAAAATGACTGGGCAACAGAGAATTACCATTGAGAGCGAGACACTTGGTGGGGCGAAAGTATTGATCATTCTATATAGGCATGATCAATAATTCCTGTTCCTGCTGCACCATGTAACTCAAAAAACAATGATGACCCAACATAGTTAAACCTGGAAGTGGAGGGAACTATTAGTTGAAAGCGTCAAGCCATTACAACTGTAATGATCCTTTGAAGGATTCAGAATAAGGATTTGGGATGGGACTGTGGGTAGGAATGGTGCCCACCCACTTGGACGGTCGGGGATTGAATGCCGACCTGCAAGAAGCGAGGCCGTCGCTCTACCGTCCAGCCCAAGTGGTTGGACAGCCAAGCCTAGAGTGTACCCAGAGCTAAATTCACATGAGAAACCGTTTGGCGGCAGTGATCGCTGTGACATAGTGCTTGACATCACAGTACTTTAGAACGTCTCAGTGCTCAGAGACAACAGAACGGTACATACCAGTAAAATGATTCAGCAAAAAATATCAACAAACTCATTGTTAAACAGACAACACGAACCGGAAACCAGACACGAGTAAGCTTAGGAGACAGCACAGACAACATATTATACATACACACACAGAAATCATACTAACGTGATATATACCAATGAGAAAATCCACCAGGGCTGTGAGATGGGCGCGAACCAGCGACCAAGGCATTGTCAAGCCGTATTCTCTACCACTGTACCAACACTGACATGATAAGTCATACAACCGGATTTTTGCTCAAAATCACAGAAAGCTTGGAAAACCGTTCATTTTAATTCACCGAAACATGATTTATTCAGCTGATATCATGAAACTTTCACAATGTATAAAAACAAACAGGTTTTCTCTCATATAAAAATTAATATTTATTATGTTGGATTAGCATAGTTAGGTTAGATATTTGATTAGGTTAGGTTATGTTAGGTTAGTTCAGTTTAGGTTATGTCAGGTCAGGTTAGGTTAAGTTAGGCTTGATTATGTTAGGTTAGGCTAGGTCAGGTTAGGATGGTTAGACTAGGTTAGGTCAAGTTTTGCTAGGTTAGGTTAGGTAGGGGCAGGTTAGGTCAGGTCAAGTTAGGCTAGGTCAGGTTAGGATAGATCGTTAGGCTATTTAGTTACGTTACTGTCACGTTGATGCGTGTTTACACAACAGACTGAAGGTGACCAAATCACGTTCCCACCGACAGCTTCAATTATGGGATAAGGCAAATACTGACGTGTATTCATTTTAACAATTCAGTATGAGAAATTACAACGTTCTGTGTTGGCTCAAAACATTGATCCAAGCTCTACTGGCCAATGTTAGCTGCATATCGATCCTGACTCTGGTGGCTGGAGACTGTGAGCTGCTGTTTGACTTTCATCTTTTCCAATATAGGATATTGGACCCGAGAAGTTTCTCCTTTAAAGCTTTTTACAAGACCTGGAGTTTATAGTTGGTTTATGAGGGAGTGCACTGTTCGTGTAACCTGAGTTTTGTCAGTCACGCGTCATGATAAATCAGCGAGTTATCCGAGAGTTGAGCAGCTTGAATAGCTGTTGATGGCGGAGCAGATAAATGACTGATGCGAATGTCAGTTTAATGTGTATTCATGATGTGTGTGTTGTCAGTGAAGTGACATTGTTCCATGTGTATGTTGTAAGTGAAGAAACATGTTCAATGTGTGTGTTGTCAGTGAATCAATGTGGATATAATGGTTAATGCTGAAGCAACATTGATCAGCATCAATGCTCTAGGTAAAGCCACAAAACTGTATAAAGATGTTATTGAAGCAACAGTCTCTCTCGCCTAAGTCAANGGGTGGCTGGTGGTGCTCTATGAGGCACTGCCAGGGGTGGCTGGTGGTGCTCTATGATGCACTGCCAGGGTGGCTGGTGGTGCTCTATGAGGCACTGCCAGGGGTGCTGGTGGTGCTCTATGAGGCACTGCCAGGGGTGGCTGGTGTGGTGCTCTATGATGCACTGCCAGGGGTGGCTGGTGGTGCTCTATGAGGCACTGCCCGGGGTGGCTGGTGGTGCTCTATGATGCACTGCCAGGGGTGGCTGGGTGTGCTCTATGAGGCACTGCCAGGGGTGGCTGGTGGTGCTGCTATGAGGCACTGCCCGGGGTGGCTGGTGGTGCTCTATGAGGCACTGCCAGGGGTGGCTGGTGGTGCTCTATGATGCACTGCCAGGGTGGCTGGTGGTGCTCTATGAGGCACTGCCCGGAGCGGTGCCAACGACGTTGTTACAACAACGCCAGCTAGTTGTAAAACCCCCTCATACCACACATAACCAATATTATTATACACAACACTACCATTTGCCACCATACCACACACATGACCACAATTAAAATCTCAATTTCACTTACATTTTCAATATGTAAAAACGTTAATCATTCACAAAAAAACATTGAAGTAGCCATGAACGCTTCATAAACAAACAGTTCCTAAAAGATGCAGGTAGAAGTTCGACCCAATTTGTGTTGTAGACTAATCGCCTGGCGTAAGTAATTGGCTCATCCTCTATACGAGTATAAGTTTACTACGAATCCAATTCGCGTCATTAACAAGCTGATCGTGAGTGCTTAACTGTGTGGTCTCCGGGTGACAGAGAGTGACAGAGCAGGTATAGAGTCTGGAGCTCTATTTACTAAGGTATTACACCAAACATCAAAGCTGCTCTCACTATAGGCGGATCTCATCCTATTAACGGAGACTTGAATCCTTTCATGAATATACAAGTTAATGTGTCTTACGCCAGACTATTAATCATGCAGGAGTTAATGTGTCACACACCAGGACTGGTGATCATACAGGAGTTAATGTGTCACACACCAGAACTGGTAATCATACAGGAGTTAATGTGTCACACACCAGACTGGTAATCATACAGGAGTTAATGTGTCACACACCAGGACTGGTGATCATACAGGAGTTAATGTGTCACACACCAGGACTGGTGATCATACAGGTGTTAATGTGTCACACACCAGAACTGGTAATCATACAGGAGTTAATGTGTCACACACCAGGACTGATGATCATACAGGAGTTAATGTGTCACACACCAGGACTGGTAATCATACAGGTGTTAATGTGTCACACACCAGAACTGGTAATCATACAGGAGTTAATGTGTCACACACCAGGACTGGTAATCATACAGGAGTTAATGTGTCACACACCAGGACTGGTAATCATACAGGAGTTAATGTGTCACACACCAGGACTGGTGACCATACAGGAGTTAATCATAGGATGAATTATCACGTTTTAATCGTAAAAAGTCACTGTTAAGTTGCCAGTTACAATTATAAATTACTTGACCATTACAATTATAAATATTAATTCTTTACAAAATTTACAATTCCAGCTTCCTAATTCTTTTTGTTACCTGTTATTTCCTCTGAAATGTTTGTGGTTTATTTTGATGAATTTGTTGTCTTATTTCATCACACTTAGACTTAATCACTTTGAAAATCAGTGATTAATTTATTTCATGACACATATTGTATCCTTCATCCCTCTTACGGTCTCAGTGTCCTGGCGGTATGTGTCTTCTGTAACCCAAATTGGTCCACGTGACCCAATGATCTGGAGAGAATTACGATAACAGCTTAGTTAATCAGCAACAGTATCATCTTAACCTCGTTATCGTATAGTTTCTCTAACTGGCTTTTGGGTGATTTTGTATTCATCAGCAGGATATCTTAACGTGCGCTCAAGGATGGGTCTAAATCCTCTAAATGCCTGTTGTGTGATATAGTTAGTCTGATTTGTAGCAGTAGAGGTTGACAGCTTGTCGTGTGAGACGGTATTATTGGACGGAAGTCGTGTGTCACAGAACGTTGACGGTATCATAGGACGGTAAGTATGAGACAGAAGGCACTGAACACATTGTGTCCGCAAGCGTCCTCAACACAAGTCAAAGGGAACATTTCTATGACCATTAACAGAACTACAACAGTAGATCATTATATACAACTCGCTATAATGATTCAAGACGTATAATTTTTGAATGAAAATGAATCGAATTTTGCATCTAAATATCTTGTTCTCACATTCCCTGGTACCAAAACTTGCACATCAACGGGATATATGACCAGTAACCCGTCCAGCTAATAGCACGACGCATTTTGACGAATACTCCACCTAAGGCCAGATCGTCATACTAGAAAATGGGAGCGACTGGCGAAATTGACGTTCTGTCCAGTTTTCTGTTTTAGGTCCTCTGGTAGGTTAGGATATAAGGGCGCTTTAGTATGACAGTTTCTGGAAGTTGGGGGAATCTTAGGAGGACGGGCTGTATACAGGTCGGAGGAGACGTTTGTGTGACAGTGAGTCAGCCTTATTGTTCTGCGGAATTGAACGCGGGTTCGAATCAAAGGTAACTCTTAATTTCCAACCCTTAATAGCATCTCAATCATAAACCTGGATATATAAACATAAATAAGCCCGTAAATTCATACACAAACACATACACATTCATGCATATGCGCACATGTAAGCTCATACATAGTCACTCATTCACATACGCGCGCACACACAAATACGCACACACTCATACACACACACACACACACTTATACACACTCACACACTTATACACACTCACACACACACACACACACTCATATACATATTGTAACAAATACAGTCGAGCCACAATTTAAGAATGTTAATAAATTTAATTATTAAAACAGGATAGAATTAAATTGTAAACATTTAATTAAAATCTTTAAATTATTATTATATATTAATTTAAATATTTATTAAATTAAATTAGATTAATTTAATTATATATATAATATTATATTATAAGATTTAATGAATAATAAAACAGTTTGATAATAATACTACATCTTGTTTTTCATGACGGTAGAGAGAACACCTTGTTCTCCATGACGGTAGAGAGAACACCGTGTTCTCCATGACGGTAGAGAGAACACCGTGTTCTCCATGACGGTAGAGAGAACACCGTGTTCTCCATGACGGTAGAGAGAACACCGTGTTCTCCATGATGGTAGAGAGAACACCGTGTTCTCCATGATAGTAGAGAGAACACCGTGTTCTCCATGATGGTAGAGAGAACACCATGTTCTCCATGACGGTAGAGAGAACACCGTGTTCTCCATGACGGTAGAGAGAACACCGTGTTCTCCATGACGGTAGAGAGAACACCGTGTTCTCCATGACGGTAGAGAGAACACCGTGTTCTCCATGACGGTAGAGAGAACACCGTGTTCTCCATGACGGTAGAGAGAACACCGTGTTCTCCATGACGGTAGAGAGAACACCGTGTTCTCCATGACGGTAGAGAGAACACCGTGTTCTCCATGACGGTAGAGAGAACACCGTGTTCTCCATGACGGTAGAGAGAACACCGTGTTCTCCATGACGGTAGAGAGAACACCGTGTTCTCCATGACGGTAGAGAGAACACCGTGTTCTCCATGACGGTAGAGAGAACACCGTGTTCTCCATGACGGTAGAGAGAACACCGTGTTCTCCATGACGGTAGAGAGAACACCGTGTTCTCCATGACGGTAGAGAGAACACCGTGTTCTCCATGATGGTAGAGAGAACACCGTGTTCTCCATGATGGTAGAGAGAACACCGTGTTCTCCATGATGGTAGAGAGAACACCGTGTTCTCATTGATGGTAGAGAGAACACCGTGTTCTCATGACGGTAGAGAGAACACCGTGTTCTCATTGATGGTAGAGAGAACACCGTGTTCTCCATGATGGTAGAGAGAACACCGTGTTCTCCATGAAATTAGAGAGAACACCGTGTTCTCCATGACGGTAGAGAGAACACCGTGTTCTCCATGATGGTAGAGAGAACACCGTGTTCTCCATGACGTTAGAGAGAACACCGTATTCTCCATGACGGCAGAGAGAACACCGTGTTCTCCATGACGGCAGAGAGAACATCGTGTTCTCCATGACGGTAGAGAGAACACCAAACCATATTTATGGGAAAAGCTTCATATTTATAAGCTGATGAATCGTTCGGTCTGATTTACTTAAACTTTAATAATATCTCTACAGATTACTATATTTGTTTGATTTAAATTATTTAAATTGACAGTTTTATTCCAGTTAAACCTGTCGAAGATTGATTAAACTATTTTACTTTTTGCCAATTTGTTAAGGGCATTTTCTCGTCAGATGACATGAAATATAACTATTTTATTACTTCACATTTGTTGAGACAATTTAAAGCACTGATATTCCGTTGTTTAAAGGTTTATGTGTTTGTATATGGTGTAATTATCTTTGTTAAAGATATTTAATTTGATGTTTGTAATATTTAGTGATACAGCATTAATAATTTGATGTACTTGGAATTTGTTATTAAATACGATGATTCTGTAGTATGTTTTGTAATCTAAGATGCAGGGAGCCTTTTTTCTGGAAGACTTTTTTAATAAAATATTGTGTAAATTGGTATTCCATATTGGCTTTTTTGGAGAGGATTGTTCTGTTTATTGGGGCTGTTCTTAAGTAACTCTTTTCAATAAAAAGAACAGCTGATTTAATACTCAAGAAGAGCCACAATAAACAATAAAAAAAAACAATCGTGGTATACCCCAATGAAGGATTTCGATTGATGAAGGTAAAGCTACCCGAGAGGTGACACGGGCATGAATAGCCCGTAAGTGGTAGATTTTTTGGGAGTGAATAGCCCGTAAGAAGGATGTCACCTTCGATCTACTTATATTGGTATGGCCACCACGAAGCTTTAGAGAAGCCTGACCTGCCATCTACAGGCTGGTGCCCCGAGAAACCATATCTAAAGTGTACATAACACAACACTCACTAGGAACCTGCTGGTAGACAATACAACGCTCCTGGCGTCCACCACTGACCAGAGAACACTGTAAATACTGGGAGCTATACTCATCCAAGAATGACCCACCCTAAATATACAGAGTAACGACTTCGTCACCATGCCCACGCTCAGACCCAGACCTCACCTTGCCCACGCTCAGACCCAGACCTCACCTTGCCCACGCTCAGACCCAGACCTCACCTTGTCCACGCTCAGACCCAGACCTCACCTTGCCCACGCTCAGACCCAGACCTCACCTTGCCCACGCTCAGACCCAGACCTCACCTTGTCCACGCTCAGACCCAGACCTCACCTTGCCCACGCTCAGACCCAGACCTCACCTTGCCCACGCTCAGACCCAGACCTCACCTTGTCCACGCTCAGACCCAGACCTCACCTTGCCCACGCTCAGACCCAGACCTCACCTTGCCTACGCTCAGACCCAGACCTCACCTTGCCTACGCTCAGACCCAGACCTCACCTTGCCCACGCTCAGACCCAGACCTCACCTTGCCCACGCTCAGACCCAGACCTCACCTTGTCCACGCTCAGACCCAGACCTCACCTTGCCCACGCTCAGACCCAGACCTCACCTTGCCCACGCTCAGACCCAGACCTCACCTTGCCTACGCTCAGACCCAGACCTCACCTTGCCTGAAATTAGTAATTTTGAACAAACGAACATTTACATTTTTATTTATATAGTTATCTATATAAATAAAAATGTAAATGTTCGTTGTTCAAATATTGTTATGTATATGAATAAAAATGTAAATGTTCGTTTGTTCAAAATCGTTAATCTCTGAAAGTTCTTCACTGATCGCTTTGAAATTTTGACACAAAGTTTCATTCACATAACATATTTTTATATACCTGCTATATAGATGTCACGTCTGTGACAGGAAAAAACAAGCTTTTTTGAAAAACTGTGTTTTTCATGTGAGTTTTCATGTGAGGGAAATCTTCGAAAAATCTTTACCGATTGCTTTGAAATTTTACCACAACGTTGCATTCGAATCACACATGCTTTTATATGCCTGCTATATGCATGCCACACCTGTCACAGGTAAAAACATGTTTTTTTTTTTTAAAACAGCACCATCTGTCGAACGTAATAGCAACACATGCTGTAATCTCCGAAAGTTCTTCACCGATTGCTTTGAGATTTTGACACAATGTTCCATTTAAATACGCACGTGTTTTTATATGCCTACTATATGGATGCCTGACCTGTGACAGGTAAAAACATGCTTTATTTGAAAAACAGCGCTATCTGTTGCACGTGAAAGCAGCACACGCTCTCCTAAATATGTTGCAATTCCATTTCAAGGTTTCCGATTGCAGTGGTAAATTTCATTTTCATGGATTTCAATGTATTTAAAATTTAATTTAATTATTTTGTGTGATATTGTGTTCGAACTGAGCTGTGTTGTTTACAATACCATTCATTTCGTGAGTATTGTTTAGTTTGTTATTATTTTCATTTCTTTTTTTTACACTGTTCTTATTTTTCAGTGGCTGTGCCACAGCAACGCGTGGCCAGGTACAGCTAGTATATAATATATATCAATCCCAAAGTTTCTCTTGCTAATGACGGTCAACTCATTCACCTTCCAGTAATTTTGGGAACCGCAGATCTTCTCCTCTAGAAGGTCACCTAGAGAGCATAACTAATTAGTAAAGCAAGTGAGGAGTTACTCCATCACTACACTACCGTTACCACCATCACCTACACTACCGTTACCACCATCACCTACACTACCGTTACCACCATCACTACACTACCGTTACCTCCACCGTTGTCAGCCGGGCTGCACATAACGGTGAGAGGCCTCATAAGGTCTGACACTTCAGCTTCTGGCTAATGGTAAGTCACGGTACAACAATTTAGGTTTCTTTTTAGTTGTGATATTCTGTAAATGTGTTGTCCGTCACTTACATTGTAAGTAGTGTAAGTGTGTGGGATTAGTGTGTTTACTTATAACTTATGCTCACCTTTTTTTTTTTTTTTTAGTTTGTAGGCTCAAAATTTTCCGTGTATAATGTGCCTACCGTGCTGATGCTGAAGTTGTGTTTGACCTCTTCAAGTTCATTTAATTTTCTATCTGTTCCATTCACCTGGGCTGTAGGAGACTCGAACACAGACCCCCCACGTGTGTGAGGCTGAAGCTCTACCGACCGAGCTATTGAGCATTCTTAATAAGGAAAGTTCCCAGAAGCAGCATTCTGCTGCCAAACCAGAATGAGGGAAAGTAGAAAATTCCAGTGAAAAAATCCAGTAGAAAATTCCGTGAAATTTATTTCCACGGATGTATGGATGAAAATTTTAATTTTTTTTCTACTTGGATGCCTAATATTTCCTCTCATGCTAGACCCTCACACAAGTCCAGCTTCCACTCATTCCCGTGCATAATATTATAATTCATTGTTAACATTTCCTACTGTTTAATAATTTCTCCTCAAGGAAGTATGTTTAGATTCAAGTCTTTTCTCACTCTCTTCACTTTAATTCCGTCGACAGATGTGGTTCTTCCTCTTCTTCATAGTCCCACTCTCCACGGGGTTCTGGGGGGGGGGGGGGAGCCTGAGGTAAATTGAGCACCTTTTTTACTTTCCTTGAGAGCTTACGAGGCTGGGCTCCACGCCTGGGCTGCTTAATGCCTCTGTATTGAGGTCAGTGGCTGAAGGGTGCTGTGGTGTATTTGTGTGTGTGACTGTGTGTGTGACTGTTTCTTACCACTTACTGGGCCGCCGTGGGAATTCGTAGCCCATAATAGCCACAAGTAATTTCCTTCACACTTTCAAATGTG
>WNGS01164102.1:39623-50629 GCA_020271785.1 Procambarus virginalis
AAAATTATTACTATTAATTATATTGTTGAGCATCTACACGTGCACGATTGTCAGACAATTAACCTACTGCACCTCAGGGTAAGTCCACGAAGTTGATCTTTCTCATTTCAAGCCAAAAACAGAGATTTTTGGTCTCTATCGATATCCCATGACATGAGTAGCATTATGATGCCACGAGGCATCATGTGGTTAGTCAACAAGGAGACAGCAGGAATGAATCACTTCCATTTTAAAGCACGTGCCAGGCATTGACCATGATGGATAGTTGCCAGTGCTAGAATTATGTTCCGGGCACTATAGAGGAGAGTAGAGGTCACCCACACTGGTCCACCAGGGGTCACCCACACTGGTCCACTAGGGATCACCCACACTGGTCCACCAGGGATCACCCACACTGGTCCACCAGGGATCACCCACACTGGTCCACCAGGGATCACCCACACTGGTCCACCAGGGATCACCCACACTGGTCCACCAGGGATCACCCACACTGGTCCACCAGGGATCACCCACACTGGTCCACCAGGGATCACCCACACTGGTCCACCAGGGACCATCCACACACTGCTCCACCTGGGATCACACGCCCACGTGGCCACGGATGAGCCTATAACTCCTCAATGTCCCCAGAAGCCGCCGAATAGCCGATAGCTAATTGGCCAATCCCAGAGACAGCGGCTGAAGCTGACTAAAGCAAGCTTCCCGCACTGGTCAAGACTTCCCGCTAATGATATCAGCCATAAGAGACGCGTGCCTGCTATGTTAGCGGCAACTACCTAATAACACATCGTTCAAGTCCTTAGCTCGTCAAGTTAAGACAGTGCACTAATTCGTCGTAAAACAACATACAAGCAGCCGCAATCCTAGAGTGTAATTATTGTCGTCAAATTAAGTGAAGCAACAGAGAGAAGCGTACCTTTAATAGTGCAGTATCTAAGTCTTCTGTACAGTTATATACACAGAGGTGTTAAGTGAACCAAATTGTCGCCAAAGATCATCTAAACATGAAATGACTTTAATAAAACTCAGAAGGAAGAACCGAGACTATAGCGGGCACTTTGTTTCTGGCCTGAACCAGTCAAGGCCGCACACGTATGAAACAGCGAACAGCTGCACAGTCTAGAGCCTTGACTTACTGTCCACCAGGTGTGTGCACATGAACCATCTAGGCACCTGTGTGTGTGTGCACATGAACCATCTAGTCACCTGTGTGTGTGTGCACATGAACCATCTAGTCACCTGTGTGTGTGTGCACATGAACCATCTAGTCACCTGTGTGTGTGTGCACATGAACCATCTAGTCACCTGTGTGTGTGTGCACATGAACCATCTAGCCACCTGTGTGTGTGTGCACATGAACCATCTAGTCACCTGTGTGTGTGCACATGAACCATCTAGCCACCTGTGTGTGTGTGCACATGAACCATCTAGAAACCTGTGTGTGTACACATGAACCATCTAGTCATCTGTGTGTGCACATGAACCATCTAGTCACCTGTGTGTGCACATGAACCATCTAGCCACCTGTGTGTGTGTGCACATGAACCATCTAGCCACCTGTGTGTGTGCACATGAACCATCTAGTCACCTGTGTGTGCACATAAACCATCTAGTCACCTGTGTGTGTGTGAACATGAACCATCTAACCACCTGTGTGTGTGTGTGTGCACATGAAACATCTAGTTACCTGTGTGTGTGTGCACATAAACCATCTAGTCACCTGTGTGTGTGCACATGAACCATCTAACCACCTGTGTGTGTGTGCACATGAACCATCTAGGCACCTGTGTGTGTGTGCACATGAACCATCTAGTCACCTGTGTGTGTGTGCATATGAACCATCTAGCCACCTGTGTGTGTGTGCACATGAACCATCTAGTTACCTGTGTGTGTGTGCACATGAACCATCTAGTCACCTGTGTGTGTGTGCACATGAACCATCTAGTCACCTGTGTGTGTGTGCACATGAACCATCTAGTCACCTGTGTGTGTGTGTGCACATGAACCATCTTGTCACCTGTGTGTGTGTGCACATGAACCATCTAGTCACCTGTGTGTGTGCACATGAACCATCTAGTCACCTGTGTGTGTGTGCACATGAACCATCTAGTCACCTGTGTGTGTGTGTGCACATGAACCATCTAGTCACCTGTGTGTGCACATGAACCATCTAGGCACCTGTGTGTGCACATGAACCATCTAGCCACCTGTGTGTGCACATGAACCATCTAGCCACCTGTGTGTGCACATGAACCATCTAGTCACCTGTGTGTGCACATGAACCATCTAGTCACCTGTGTGTGCACATGAACCATCTAGTCACCTGTGTGTGCACATGAACCATCTAGTCACCTGTGTGTGCACATGAACCATCTAGTCACCTGTGTGTGCACATGAACCATCTAGTCACCTGTGTGTGCACATGAACCATCTAGCCACCTGTGTGTGCACATGAACCATCTAGCCACCTGTGTGTGTGCACATGAATCATCTAGCCACCTGTGTGTGCACATGAACCATCTAGCCACCTGTGTGTGTGTGCACACGAACCATCTAGTCACCTGTGTGTGCACATGAATCATCTAGCCACCTGTGTGTGTGCCATGAATCATCTAGGCACCTGTGTGTGTGTGCACATGAACCATCTAGGCACCTGTGTGTGCACATGAACCATCTAGCCACCTGTGTGTGTGCACATGAACCATCTAGGCACCTGTGTGTGCACATGAACCATCTAGCCATCTGTGTGTGCACATGAACCATCTAGCCACCTGTGTGTGCACATGAACCATCTAGCCACCTGTGTGTGTGCACATGAACCATCTAGCCACCTGTGTGTGCACATGAACCATCTAGGCACCTGTGTGTGTGCACATGAACCATCTAGGCACCTGTGTGTGTGTGCACATGATTCATCTAGCCACCTGTGTGTGTATGTGCACATGAGCCATCTAGCCACCTGTGTGTGTGTGTGCACATGAACCATCTACGCACCTGTGTGTGCACATGAACCATCTAGCCACCTGTGTGTGCACATGAACCATCTAGCCACCTGTATGTGCACATGAACCATCTAGGCACCTGTGTGTGCACATGAACCATCTAGGCACCTGTGTGTTTGTGCACATGAACCATCTAGCCACCTGTGTGTGTATGTGCACATGAGCCATCTAGCCACCTGTGGGTGTGTGCACATGAACCATCTAGCCACCTGTGTGTGTGTGTGCACATGAACCCTCTAGCCACCTGTGTGTGCACATGAACCATCTAGTCACTTGTGTGTGCACATGAACCATCTAGTCACTTGTGTGTGCACATGAACCATCTAGTCACCTGTGTGTGTGCACATGAACCATCTAGTCACCTGTGTGTGCACATGAACCATCTAGTCACCTGTGTGTGCACATGAACTATCTAGTCACCTGTGTGTGCGCATGAACCATCTAGTCACCTGTGTGTGTGTGTGCACATGAACCATTTAGTCACCTGTGTGTGTGTGTGTGCACATGAACCATCAAGTCACCTGTGTGTGTGCACATGAACCATCTAGTCACCTGTGTGTGCACATGAACCATCTAGTCACCTGTGTGTGCACATGAACCATCTAGTCACCTGTGTGTGCACATGAACCATCTAGTCACCTGTGTGTGCACATGAACCATCTAGCCAACTGTGTGTGCACATGAACCATCTAGCCACCTGTGTGTGTGTGCACACGAACCATCTAGTCACCTGTGTGTGCACATGAGCCATCTAGCCACCTGTGTGTGTGTGTGCACATGAACCATCTAGGCACCTGTGTGTGCACATGAACCATCTAGCCACCTGTGTGTGCACATGAACCATCTAGCCACCTGTATGTGCACATGAACCATCTAGGCACCTGTGTGTGTGCACATGAACCATCTAGGCACCTGTGTCTGTTTGTGCACATGAACCATCTAGCCACCTGTGTGTGTATGTGCACATGAGCCATCTAGCCACCTGTGTGTGTGTGTGCACATGAACCATCTAGCCACCTGTGTGTGTGTGTGCACATGAACCATCTAGCCACCTGTGTGTGCACATGAACCATCTAGTCACCTGTGTGTGCACATGAACCATCTAGTCACCTGTGTGTGCACATGAACCATCTAGTCACCTGTGTGTGCACATGAACCATCTAGTCACCTGTGTGTGCACATGAACCATCTAGTCACCTGTGTGTGCACATGAACCATCTAGTCACCTGTGTGTGTGTGTGCACATGAACCATTTAGTCACCTGTGTGTGTGTGTGCACATGAACCATCAAGTCACCTGTGTGTGTGCACATGAACCATCTAGTCACCTGTGTGTGTGTGTGTGCACATGAACCATCTAGTCACATGTGGATGTGCACATGAACCATCTAACCACCTGTGTGTGTGTGCACATGAACCATCTAGTCACCTGTGTGTGCACATGAACCATCTAGTCACCTGTGTGTGTATGTGCACATGAACCATCTAGTCACCTGTGTGTGTGTGTGTGCACATGAACCATCTAGCCACCTGTGTGTGTGAACATGAACCATCTAGTCATCTGTGTGTGTGTGTGCACATGAACCATTTAGTCACCTGTGTGTGCACATGAACCATCTAGCCACCTGTGTGTGTGCACATGAACCATCTAGTCACCTGTGTGTGCACATGAACCATCTAGCCACCTGTGTGTGTGTGCACATGAACCATCTAGCCACCTTTGTGTGCACATGAACCATCTAGCCTCCTGTGTGTGCACATGAACCATCTAGCCACCTGTGTGTGTGTGAACATGAACCGTCTAGCCACCTGTGTGTGTGTGCACATGAACCATCTAGCCACCTGTGTGTATGTGCACATGAACCGTCTAGCCACCTGTGTGTGCACATGAACCATCTAGCCACCTGTGTGTGCACATGAACCATCTAGCCACCTGTGTGTGTGTGCACACGAACCATCTAGTCACCTGTGTGTGCACATGAATCATCTAGCCACCTGTGTGTGTGCACATGAATCATCTAGGCACCTGTGTGTGTGCACATGAACCATCTAGGCCCCTGTGTGTGCACATGAACCATCTAACCACCTGTGTGTGCACATGAACCATCTAGCCACCTGTGTGTGTGCACATGAATCATCTAGCCACCTGTGTGTGCACATGAACCATCTAGCCACCTGTGTGTGCACATGAACCATCTAGTCACCTGTGTGTGCACATGAACCATCTACCCACCTGTGTGTGTGCACATGAACCATCTAGTCACCTGTGTGTGCACATGAACCATCTAGGCACCTGTGTGTGCACATGAACCATCTACCCACCTGTGTGTGCACATGAACCATCTAGCCACCTGTGTGTGCACATGAACCATCTAGCCACCTGTGTGTGCACATGAACCATCTAGCCACCTGTGTGTGCACATGAACCATCTAGGCACCTGTGTGTGTGCACATGAACCATCTAGGCACCTGTGTGTGTGCACATGAATCATCTAGCCACCTGTGTGTGTATGTGCACATGAGCCATCTAGCCACCTGTGTGTGTGTGCACATGAACCATCTAGGCACCTGTGTGTGCACATGAACCATCTAGCCACCTGTGTGTGCACATGAACCATCTAGGCACCTGTGTGTGTGCACATGAACCATCTAGGCACCTGTGTGTTTGTGCACATGAGCCATCTAGCCACCTGTGTGTGTATGTGCACATGAGCCATCTAGCCACCTGCGTGTGTGTGTGCACATGAACCATCTAGCCACCTGTGTGTGTGTGTGCACATGAACCATCTAGACACCTGTGTGTGCACATGGACCAACTAGGCACCTGTGTGTGAGTAGGGTGAAATGAGACATAATGAATTGATTTTGAGAAACGGTTGGGCAGTGTCATGTCGACTCGACGTCTGGGAGCCAATTCAAGAAAAATAGATTTTTAAGCGGTTGGGTTAGGGCACAAGTCGCGCGGTATGGGCCTGGATAGATGGTAGTTGGGGTGGTGGCCTATACACCCAGACCCCGCTCCCCTCACGACCTCCAGTACCCCCCACCCCCCACCCTCTCCCCCTCCCCGGGCAAGCCCACAGCCTGAGCTCAAAAATTCTTTATTTGGCCCCGGGGTGTTAAATGAGTATTAAGACATCAACAGGGGGGGGGGGGGGTTCCTACTTACGAATGGTTCAGAGGGTGAATGTTCAATGGATTAAAACGAAACAAAAAACTCACAGTTGAAAAGGAATATAGAAGTTTTTGGAGTATTTTATAGCCCGAGCTGAAAATTCCATATTTAGCCCCGGGGTGTTGCATGAGTACTAGGGGGGGGGGCCCTACTTATGAATATTTCAGAGGGCGAATATTCAATGGATTAAAACAAAAAAAACACAGTTGAAAAGTAATATAGAAGTTTTGGTGGCATTTTATTGATGCAAGTATGTATGTGTGTGTGTACTTACCAAGTTGTACTCACCTAGTTGTGTTTGCGGGGGTTGAGCTCTGGCTCTTTGGTCCCGCCTCTCAACCGTCAATCAACTGATGTACAGATTCCTGAGCTTACTGGGCTCTGTCATATCTACATTTGAAACTGTGTATGGAGTCAGCCTCCACCACATCACTACCTAGGGCATTCCATTTACTAACTACCCTGACACTGAAAAAGTACTTTCTAATGTCTCTGTGGCTCATTTGGGTACTCAGCTTCCACCTGTGTCCCCTTGTGCATGTGCCACCCGTGTTAAATAATCCATCCTTGTCCACCCTGTCAATTCCCCTGAGAATTTTGTATGTGGTGATCATGTCCCCCCTAGATCTTCTGTCTTCCAGCGACGTGAGGTGCAGTTCACGTAGTCTGTCCTCATAACTCATGCCTCTTAGTTCTGGGACTAACCTAGTGGCATACCTCTGAACTTTTTCCAGCTTCGTCTTGTGCTTGACTAGGTACGGACTCCATGCTGGGGCTGCATACTCCAGAATTGGCATTACATATGTGGTATACAAGGTTCTGAAAGATTCCTTACACAGGTTTCTGAAAGTAGTACTGATGTTAGCCAGCCTCGCATAGGCCGCTGATGTTATTCTTTTGATGTGGGCTTCAGGAGACAGGTTTGGCGTGATATCAACTCCCAGATCTTTCTCTCTGTCCGTTTCGTGAAGGACTTCATCTCCCATTCGGTATCCAGTGACTGGCCTCCTAGTTCCTCCTCATAGTTTCATTACCTTACATTTACTTGGGTTGAACTTTAGTAGCCATTTGTCAGACCATTCCTTCAGTTTGTCTAGGTCATCTTGTAGCCTCATACTATCCTCCTCTGTCCTGATTCTCCTCATAATTTTCGCATCGTCAGCAAACATCGAGAGAAACGAGTCAATTCCTTCTGGAAGATCATTTACGTATATCAGAAACAGTATAGGTCCAAGGACTGATCCCTGTGGGACTCCACTGGTGACTCCCCGCCATTCCGAGACCTCACCTCTCATGGTGTCTCGCTGTGTCCTGTTGCTTAGGTACTCTCTTATCCAGTGGAGTACCTTCCCTTTCACTCCTGCCTGCATCTCCAGTTTGTGCACTAGTCTCTTATGTGGTACTGTGTCATAAGCTTTCTGGCAGTCCAGAAATATGCAGTCTGCCCAGCCCTCTCTCTCTCTTGCCTGATTTTTGTTGCCTGGTCATAGAACTCAATTAATCCTGTTAGGCATGATTTGCCATCTCTGAACCCATGTTGATGTTGTGTTGCAAAGTTCTTTTGCTCCAGATGTTCCACTAGCTTTTTTCGCACAATCTTTTCCATCATCTTGCATGGAATGCAAGTTAGTTACACTGGCCTGTAGTTCAGTGCCTCCTGCCTATCACCCTTCTTGTATACTGGGACAACATTGGCCGTCTTCCAATTTTTTGGCAGTTCGCCAGTTACCAGTGACTTGTTGTACACTATGGAGAGTGGTAGGGACAGATCCTCTGCTCCTTCCTTAAGGATCCATGGTGAGATTCCATCCGGGCCTATAGCCTTTGTCACGTCCTAATCTAGCAGATGCTTCCTCACCTACCCACTGGTAATCTCAAACTCCTCTAGTGGTGTCTGGGTTGGTGTTCCCTCCCTTATCTCTGGGACTTCTCCTTGCTCTGAGGTGAAGGCTTCTTGGAATTTCTTATTGAGTTCCTCACACACTTCCTTGTCGTTTGTAGTGAATCTTTCTGCCCCTATCCTCAGTTTCATTACCTGTTCCTTCACTGTTGTTTTCCTCCTGATGTGGCTATGCAGCAGTTTGGGTTGAGTCTTTGCCTTGCTCGCTATGTCATTTTCATGTTGCCTCTCTACCTCTCTTCTCACCCTGACGTATTCATTCCTGGCGCTCTGGTATCTTTCTCTTCTCTCTAGTGTTCTGTTGTTTCTATAGTTTCTCCACACCCTTTACTTAGCTGCTTTGCTGCTTGCAACTCTGATTAAACCATGGGTTTCTCATTTCCATTTCATTTTTTTTTTCTTTTTGGACTGGGACATACTTGTCTGCTGCCTCCTTACACTTCTGTGTGATGTAGTCCATCATGTCTTGAACCGTCTATCCTATGAACTTAGTTTCCCAAGCTATTTCAGTTAGAAATTTTCTCATCTCATAGTTTCCCTTCCGGAATGCCGGCCTCATGTTTTCTGGTCCCATCCTTGAGTACATTAACCCTTCTTCGACCATATATTCAAACAACAGTACACTGTGATCACTCATACCCACAGGGGCTTCAAGACCGATTTCCCTTATGTCTGAATCGTTCCGAGTGAATACTAGGTCGAGTCTTGCTGGTTCATCATTGCCTCTCATTCTCGTGGGACCCTTGACATGCTGACTTAAAAAGTTTCTAGTCGTCACCTCTAGCAGTTTTGCTCTCCATGTTTCCTCACCTCCATGTGGTTCTCTGTTTTCCCAGTCTATACTTCCATGATTAAAGTTCCCATGATGAGCAGATGGGATCGGTTTCTAGATGTGGTGTGTGTTTATGTAAATAAAATATATTTGTTTCTAATTCCTGCTAACAAGTGCATCTGAAATAAAGAGTTTCCCCCCTACATTTGGTAAGGTTTCAATAATCAGGTAAAAAAATAATCAGGTGAAAAAATAAATGGGAACAGGACTCGAGTTTTAGTTTGTGCTCGTAGCCCCAGGTATATGTTCCATTTTCTTTAAATTCTGTTTCAGAGAAAACATCTTTACGGGCAGCCGTTCCCATTTTCGGCGAGGGGGGAACTAAAATAATTGACAGAAAAGAATACATAGGCAAAATCCATTTTATGTCCAAACACTGCTCAGTTACAACTGATTAGTTCATCTTAACAAAAATATGCTAAGCGCCTGTGCTTTTTAATATATGTATTATTAAGATCAATAGGGGGATCATGGAACAGTGTACTATTTCCGGTGATTTTATCCAAACATATGGAAACAAGTATTTATTTTTAATTCAGAGGAAAGAACTTGTCATGTTCATAGAAAACGGTATCATCCGTTTGTGTGTGTTGTGGCTGAGATGCCAGTAGAGAAGGTAAACAATGAGCGGGACTCCTGGTTCAACCTTGAAGCCGTGCGGACGTCTGGACACCTCCTCCGCCTGGGGGCCGCCTGGTCACGTCTTGTTTTCGCGTTTTGGCTTTGCTACTGCCGTTTGGCATCCCTTTTCAGCGGTCCGATTGTGCGACGCCTGGCGCATGTATCGCTTTGGGTCACAGGATTGTTGATAGATTTTTTTTTTTTGACGTGTACTGGCTGATTCTCCCTGCGGTGTGACGGTGTTCGGGGGCCGGCTTGGCCGAGAGGTGCCGGGGGTTGGCGGGTCTTGGTGGGCTCCTGGTGTGCCCTCAGCCGTGGTGGGCGGCCAGCTTCTGCTCTGCCGGGGGACACCGGATGACTTTTTGCGTTTAAATTGGGGACAGCATTTTGGTTTTGCTACTTGGTGTTCTCTGTGTGGAGCGGGGCCGGTGCTTGTCACCCTGAGGGACTCCTGGGACTCCCCAATCATCTGCCTGATTGTGCATTTATTTGCCGTATGGCATATTAGTTTCTAGTGATTGGCGTCACTAGTTTCGCGATTTGGCTTGGCGTTCCACCTTTCCAGGCTTTGCGATTCACCCTTAACGGGTACGCCGGGGTGCATCCGACCCCACGATCGTCGTCGCCCCTAAATCAACACAACAACATAAACAAGGAGCGTACAGGACGCCCGCCAAGCTTGGTAGCTACTAGTCATGTAATCGTTTATAAGTATTAAAGTCAGTAACCAAGCAATGGCTTACATCAACCTTACAACCAAGACTTCCTCAGTTACACACAAACACCACACTGGCGACGAGGATGAACTGGGAACGCAGGTATTTGTTCGGCTTAAAACACAAGGAAGAACATGTGGTCTCACCCCCTGGAGGAGGAAGGAAGTCGAACTGTCTGTGAGCACCATACCCGATGCTGTGTGCTAACCAATGCGGTGTGCTAAACGATGCTGTGTGCTAACCATGCTGTGTGCTACCCAAGCTGTGCTGACTCAAGCTGTGTACTAAGGAATCTGCGATCCATGTGTGCCGATGCTGTGTACGAAACGACGCTTTGATGTGGTGTACAAAACCCAATGTTTTGTATACGAAACGACACCAACACAATTCTTCACGCTGTGAACTGACTGCTGTGCCAACTGCTGACAACTGCTGTGCCAACTGCTGTGCCAACTGCTGTGCCAACTGCTGTGCCACTGCTGTGCCAACTGCTGACAACTGCTGCCACTTCTGACACTGCTGTACCAACTGCTGTGCCAACTGCTGTGCCAACTGCTAACACTGCTGTGGTGCTGAGAGTAGGAACACACATGTGCACAAGGGCTAGGTAAGAAGTCAGTTGCTGCTGTAATGTGCACTGTTGTGAACTTTTGCATTAAAATGCTTGTGTGCTTTGCAAAATTTAAGTAATTACAGTGAATTGTTAACAAAAATATACAGTGCAGTAAGTGTTTAGTATTCTGAGGAACATTTAAGTGATA
>WNGS01164102.1:51629-70489 GCA_020271785.1 Procambarus virginalis
GCATCTCCCTACATTGACGTTCGCAGAATTGGGCACACACTGTTGCAGCCGAAATGTATGTATTTCTTGACCTATGCATGACGTTGAAATATTCAGTGGAACACGTCATTCAATAATATTAGAAGAACGACGACACTTGTTCCAATCGTAATTTTCAGGTGAAAATTTTTTGCACCAAGGACCTTCTAATTCTTATTTACCTGATTTACCTGAGTACCACTAACCCATTTACCAACACAGTTTTGTTAGTTACGGCTTCGGCGGGTAGGTGGTTCCATGGGTTCCTGTAGATTTAAAAGCATCAGCTGCATCTAAGTAATTACATTGAAAAAGCATCTAAGTCTTACATTGTGGCTTGTTGAGCTTGAAAGCGATGATCTTTGTTTGTATTACATATGACCTTCTGAAGAAAATATCCGGATCAACAACCTCTAACTTGTTCAGTGTATTAAAGTTGCAATGAGATCCGCCCTGGCATGTTTGGTTTGCAATGTTGCAAAAAATTACGCACAAAATTATGTGTATTAATTTTAGAATAGTGATAACTAGATTGTAAACGATAGACTTTGCAAGCGGTTCAGTGACCTGAATGGAAAGTTCAAAGATTTCTTTGTACCAGGTCAGAAGGTGTGATTGACAAATAACTTGCACTCATCAAAGAAGTTCTTACTTTCAAGTAGCATTCCTCTCCAAGCGCCACAGATTTGGACTTAAATTTTTCATTCTGTGGGACTGTGACACAGAAAAGGTGAGAGCTATGATAATTTACTCTGGCACAGACGTAGACATTTCCCAGCAATTATCCTCACAGTTTTTCAAGCAGTGTTCTGTGAATGCTGATGGCTTTACTGCTGAACATATGGACATATTTCAGACACAGACAATTATTATACCAATCTTTTGCAAACCAGGTTCCTGCTAGAACATAAGACATATGTGACACAGTATGTCGCGAAGGAGAGATATGGCAATGTTTGATCGAAGTATTTAAGTAGGTGAAAGTCAGCAAAGAAAAAATGACAACATGTTAGTAGTGCATTGTAGGACATATGCGAAATATATATGTTGAGAACTAGTCGCACTGGTGAGACGGTCAAAAGCGGCAAGGTCAATTGTGCAACAAATATCCAATATATAAACCAAGTTGCATCATGGAATATAATTTGAATATGTATTTGGTTAATAATTGTGATATAACAGTTAACACTGTGGATTATGTTCATAAAAGTGCCAATTGACGAAGAAAATATTTTCCACCTTGTTGAAGCAACTATGTGGAACATTTACATATATTTAGTGAACTCGGACAGAAAACCAAAAATTTCCGCGTTTAATCTTGCTGTTAAGTCGCATTTTCTTGCAAAGTTTAGTGAAGAAGGACGTGTTCTAAGAAGAAGAGCTGTCAGGTTAACAATCCCTCATGCTGTCTTTAAAAGATAGCTTAATTATACACCACGCTCAACATGTAATTTCTAAAGGAAAAGGGACAAAAGGCACACATGAGTTGCTTTGTCTGTAAGCACACAGAGGAGAGAGTAAGTAAAGAATACAGCACTCTTCAAGCTTCTGATAAGTTCTCGGGGCATTATCCAGACCTTATCTCGGGGTAGAGAAAAAGTGTCCGTTTAGTTCAACGTTCAGGAGCTCTTTTTGTTCTAAAGTGAGTTGGTAGTCAGTGAGATCGATGGTCGTGGAGCTTTAAGGTTACCTCCATTAAGTGCAGTTAACTTCCTAATGGTTCTACTTTCATTCTCTGCATAGTATCTAGTATTGAGATTGAACAATTTCCATTGACTGAAGGAGAATCTATGAGGTCTCTGACACTCTCAAAGCTAATATAGACGAGGAATTGCCCAACTTCAATTCTAAACAATATGCATAGTTCGAAAAGAGAAACAATAGGAAGTTAACTGTACTTAACTGGGGCAACTTTAAAACTCGGCGACTAAACATTGGATACATCAATCTCATTACCTGTCAACCCACTCTGGAACAAAAAGAAGTACTTAACTTCTGAATAAACTGCCTCTTTTCGTTTTCCCTGAGACCTTATCAGAAGAAGCTTGTAATATAAATGTTATTGGACGACATCCACAAACTGGAAGGCAGCAAGCAGGTCACAACAGCTCCAGCCTCACTGGGAGAGCTTCTAGCAGAGGCGAGCAAGAAAAGTGACTTTTTCAAAATCAATATCCTTGAACACAAGCAAAGAGAAGCAGCAAAACAGCCCAGGTCCATGAAGAATACCACAATACGTATAGCTTATAAGACTGCCGCATTAGTTCTCATCCCCACCGAAGAACACATTGCAAAAACTGAAACACATTCTACAGGATGAAACCCAATTCAAGTAAATCTCCAGGAGCCCAACTGAAGATATTAAAAAGGAAACCGACCGCATGGTTGACAAAGTAAATTCAAAACAATTAGGAATACACCTGCAAAAACTCAAAGGTGATTACGGCTTGGGATACATCTATGGCATTGTGAAAACTCACAAACAAGGACACCCCCTGAGACCAATTATTAGCCAAATCTCTACACAAACACAACCTGATCAACCAACTCAATACCCTTCTGACACCTCGTGTCCCCACAACTTACAGCCTGAGCTCCGTCGTCGACTTCTTGAACATCATGAAGGCCAGCAAACCTGAGAGTATAATAGCCTCACTAGACGCTGAATCCTTATTCACCAATGTCGTCGTCGATACTACAACCAACTTAATTATGAACGAAGTTCACAGTGACCACTCGACTCCAATGTTGGATATCCCAGAGACCGTCCTTAGAAGACTTCTGGAGACATGCACAAACACATGATCTTTCACACCCCCTCTGGAGTCGACGGAGTAGCAATGAGTACCTAATGGTATGTAAATTAGTGCCCATTTGCTAACTTCTATGAACTCCCATCATTCTTCTGAATCTTCTGAAAAGAAGATCTTCAGGACAAAGGGCCAATCCCAGATCTATTGAAGGTATAGTGATAGCATTTTCACCTGTGTCAAGGACCTTCAGATCTGGAAAAATTAAGAGATTGTATGCCGAGTCCTCACTACTCCAGTTCACACTTGAACTTGATATCGACGGTGCACTCCCATTCCTGGACGTATACGTCAAGACCAGAGACGCCACCTTCGCCACTGAAGTCTACACCATACCAACAATCATGGGTATGTGTCTTGATGGCCTCAGTGAATATCCTGACTCATACTAGACAACCGTGATGAACTGATATATACATAGTGCTCTCACCCACGGCACAAACTGGGACACAAAGCACAAAGATGTCAACATTTGGAAACAAATTGCATTTGGAAGTATGTAGATAAATGGTACAACTCTATCCCACCACACCAGGACACACCCCGACTCCTAAAGTTATGTTATAAATCCATCACGAACACCCAATACAAGACGGATAAACGCATTATGAAAGATATCATATCCACATGAATAAAACCAATTCACTATAATCAAAGACTTTAACTCATAATCTATTCCTATAAGGGAGAATGTCTGTCCAAAGTTGCAGCCAAAACGCCTGGGCCAACCCTCACTCAAATTGACTTATGAAATGCTTAAATGGTACAGGATAGATATTGGCCATATGGGGAATGGGTTAAAGGCCTGGCGATTTCCAATCCTTTTAAACAGTCATTGTGGTCTAGCGGTTAAAGTACTGGATATACTAAGGTGCATGGAGCCCTGGCTGTCCGGGTTCGAAGCCTTCAGGGGGGAGGAGTTTTCGGTTGCTTATTGGTTTGGGAACCATTCAAGCCTGTTCATATACACACTATATATATATATATATATATATATATATATATATATATATATATATATATATATATATATATATATATATATATATATATATATATATATATATATATATATTATTAAATATGACCGAAAATGTAAGATTAATAGTTCTAACACGAATTTTCTCTATTTTCCTTATGTTTCTTTTTACTGGTGATGGTAAATGAAAAATCAATTCTCCAAAATTCATTTTTATTTCTAGTCTGACGCGACACTTGAGCGCGTTTCATAAAACTTACTACATTTTCAAAGACTTTAGTTTATCCACACACAACTTTATGACTGAAACGGCATTTGGCTCTTATACCTGCATTTGGGTGAGGTGATGTAATACAATAGTGGGGTGAAAAAACGCAGAACACGGAACAATGGATATAGATATGTAGAAGTTGGGTAACAGATAGAAGTTGGGTAACAGAACTGCAGAAGGCCTATTATCCCATATTTCCTGATGTTTCTATACTGGAGCGGAGTCTTGAAGTGGGTAGAATATAGTTGTGCGTTAATTGGCTGTTGATTGCTGGTGTTGACTTCTTGATGTGTAGTGCCTCGCAGATGTCAAGCCGCCTGCTGTCACTGTATCTATCAATGATTTCTGTGTTGTTTGCTAAGATTTCTCAGCTGATGGTTTGGCTGTGGGAAGAGAGTATATGTTCCTTAATGGAGCCCTGTTGCTTATGCATCGTTAAACGCCTGGAAAGAGATGTAGTTGTCTTGCCTATATACTGAGTTTTTGGGGCTTACAGTCCCCAAGAGGGCATTTGAAGGCATAGACGACGTTTGTCTCTTTTAGAGCGTTCCACTCCGTGTCTGGAGAGTTTATCATTAGTAGGCTGGCTGTTTTTTTGGTTTTATAGTAAATCGTTAGTTGTATCTTCTGATTTTTGTCTGTAGGGATAACATTTCTATTAACAATATCTTTCAGGACCCTTTCCTCCGTTTTATGAGCTGTGTTTTTTCACCCCACTATTGTATTACATTACCTCACCCAAATGCAGGTATATGAGCCAAATGCCGCTTCAGTCATAAAGTTGTGTGTGGATAAACTGAAGTCTTTGAAAATGTAATAAGTTTTACGAAAGGCGCTCAAGTGTCGCGTCAGACTAGAAATAAATATGAATTTTGGAGAATTGATTTTTCATTTACCGTCACCAGTAAAAAGAAACATAAGGAAAATAGAGAAAATTCGTGTTAGAATTATTAAACTTACTTTTTCGGTCATATTTAATAATATATGTCTACAGGAAAGACTGCTACCAAAATATACCAATATATATATATATATATATATATATATATATATATATATATATATATATATATATATATATATATATATATATATATATAATATATATATATATATATATATATATATATATATATATATTATATATATATATATATATATATATATATATATATATATATATATGTGTGTGTGTGTGTGTGTGTGTGTGTGTGGTGTGTGTGTGTGTGTGTGTGTGTGTATGTAAATCACGAAAAATAAACACGTGATTAAAAATGTGACAATGTCAGACCACGGAGGAAAATTGAAACAGGAATATCCTTAAGTACTTTCGTATATTAATACATCTTCAGAAGGAGTGGTTTTACAGGTCGAGTACTGGACATAAATAGGCAGGAGAGAATGGTGGAGTGAGATGAGGTACAATAAGTGGACACAAATATGAGCCGCACAAAAACTGCAGAGGGCCTATTGGCCCATTCGATGCAACGTCCATTCATAACCACTCACAGGGATAATCATAGCATAAGATAGTAAATATTTACAATGAATTAATGAGACAAATGTGTTCCAATGATCCTACTCAAATCGCCCTTTAATTGATCTATAAAAATGGATCTAAGTTACATAAACCACTGCTAATGTTCAAATTACTTTCTTTTGTGATCTGTATCAAAACAGATTCAATTATGTTTCTGTTATAGGTGCTTTTACAATTCGTTATTGAAGAAGCCATTTCCCAATCAATTTGGTGAGTATCTTCTAACAAATGAACGAACAAAGCATTAGACAATTGGCCATGTCTTAGATAGTATTTATGTTGCGAAATTCTACATTTCAAATCTTTAGATGTTTGCCCAACATAGAACTTATTACAGTCTTTACGAGGTATTTTATAAATGACACAATTATCACTACGAGGGCTGTTTCTAACTAATAGCTTACCAACAGTATTTTCATAGCTAAACAATACATGCATATCAAAAAGTTTCAAGGCCTTGACAATATTCTCAAACCCAGAGAAATATGGTTAACATAACACATTCTTTGGGCGATTTTTTTCTCTGCATATATTATTATAACATGTACGACGTGCTTTGCTTCGGCAAACTTCCAAAAAATTCAGTGGGTAACAAAGCTTGAGACAAATCGAATCAATATTCTTAAACTCTTCATCTAAAAATTCTGGACTCACATGGATTCACAATTCTGGACTCACATGGATTCTGGACTTTGTGAGTCGAGAATTCTTAGATACGTTTTGAAGCATACGTTACATCCTATGTACGTTTTGAAGCATGGTGTAGTGGATACAGTGTGTACCTGCCACTTTGTTGGCTAGGGTACGAGTCCCCTGGTGGATTGAGTGTCTAAAAAGTTATAAACTTCAGCTTGTGGTTATTAGGCAAGTCTGTGCATTAAGCATTTGACACTGCGTTCTCCCACATAACAGGGCTCGATTAAAGGAGCACCAGAGATCACTCACTATCTCATTGCCTGGGAGAGGAATGGAGTTCTGTTGGTTAAATACCCCAGAATTCCTACCTCTCTTATGGCTTTGAAGCATGGTGTAGTGGATACAGTGTGTACCTGCCACTTTGTTGGCTAGGGTTTGAGTCCCCTGGTGGGTTGAGTGTCGAAAAAGTAATAAACTTCAGCTTTTGGCTATTACGCAAGTCTGTGCATATAATATATATATATATATATATATATATATATATATATATATGCGAACAAGCCTGAATGGTCCCCAGGACTATATGCGAATGAAAACTCACACCCCAGAAGTGACTCGAACCCATAGTCCCAGGAGCAACGCAACTGGTATGTACAAGACGCCTTAAACCACTTGACCATCACGACCGGACATAATGAGGTGATAGCCGAGTCTGTGCTATATATTTTCATATATATATAATATATATATATATATATATATATATATATATATATATATATATATATATATATATATATATATATATTGGTATATTTTGGTAGCAGTCTTTCCTGTAGACATATATTATTAAATATGACCAAAACAGTAAGATTAATAATTATAACACGAATTTTCTCTATTTTCCTTGTGTTTCTTTTTACTGGTGACGGTAAATGAAAAGTCAATTCTCCAAAATTCATTTTTATTTCTAGTCTGACGCGACACTTGAGCACGTTTCGTAAACTTATTACATTTTCAAAGACATTAGTTTATCTACACATAACTTATGCCTGAAACAACATTGGCTCTTATACCTGCATTTGGGTGAGGTGATGTAATACAATAGTGGGGTGAAAAACAAACTTTCAACAAAACACAGAACATGGAATACGGGGTATAGATTTGCAGAAGTTGGGTACAAATAGAACTGCAGAAGGCCTATTGGCCCATATTTCTTGATGTTTCTATATTGGAGCGGAGTCTTGAAGTGGGTAGAATATAGTTGTGCGTTAATTGGCTGTTGATTGCTGGTGTTGACTTCTTGATGTGTAGTGCTTCGTAGTTGTCAAGCCGCCTGCTGTCGCTGTATCTATCAATGATTTCTGTGTTGTTTGTTAAGATTTCTCTGGGGATGGTTTGGTTGTGGGAAGAGAATATATGTTCCTTAATGGAGCCCTGTTGCTTATGCATCGTTAAACGCCTGGAAAGAGATGTTGTTGTCTTGCCTATATACTGAGTATTTTGAGGCTTACAGTCCCCAAGAGGGCATTTGAAGGCATAGACGACGTTTGTCTCTTTTAGTGCGTTCTGCTCCGTGTCTGGAGAGTTTCTCATGAGTAGGCTGGCCGTTTTTTTGGTTTTATAGTAAATCGTTAGTTGTATCTTCTGATTTTTGTCTGTAGGGATAACATTTCTATTAACAATATCTTTCAGGACCCTTTCCTCCGTTTTATGAGCTGTGGAGAAGAAGTTCCTGAAATATAGTCTAATAGGGGGTATAGGTGTTGTATTAGTTGTCTCTTCAGAGGTTGCATGGCATTTCACTTTCCTTCTTATGATGTCTTCTGTTATGTCTAAGACATCGTAAGAAGGAAAGTGAAACGCCATGCAACCTCTGAAGAGACAACTAATACAACACCTATACCCCCTTTTAGACTATTTTACAGGTACTTCTTCTCCACAGCTCATAAAACGGAGGAAAGGGTCCTTAAAGATATTGTTAATAGAAATGTTATCCCTACAGACAAAAATCAGAAGATACAACTAACGATTTACTATAAAACCAAAAAAACGGCCAGCCTACTCATGAGAAACTCTCCAGACACGGAGCAGAACGCACTAAAAGAGACAAGGCAAGACAACAACATCTCTTTCCAGGCGTTTAACGATGCATAAGCAACAGGGCTCCATTAAGGAACATATATTCTCTTCCCACAACCAAACCATCACCAGAGAAATCTTAACAAACAACACAGAAATCATTGATAGATACAGCGACAGCAGGCAGCTTGACATCTGCGAGGCACTACACATCAAGAAGTCAACACCAGCAATCAACAGCCAATTAACGCACAACTATATTCTACCCACTTCAAGACTCCGCTCCAATATAGAAACATCAAGAAATATGGGCCAATAGGCCTTCTGCAGTTTTATTTGTACCCAACTTCTGCAAATCTATACCCCGTATTCCATGTTCTGTGTTTTGTTGAAAATTTGTTTTTCACCCCACTATTGTATTACATCGCCTCACCCAAATGCAGGTATAAGAGCCAATATTGTTTCAGGCATAAGTTGTGTGTAGATAAACTAAAGTCTTTCAAAATGTAATAAGTTTTACGAAACGCGCTCAAGTGTCGTGTCAGACTAGAAATAAAAATGAATTTTGGAGAATTGATTTTTCATTTACCGTCACCAGTAAAAAGAAACATAAGGAAAATAGAGAAAATTCGTGTTAGAATTATTAATCTTACTTTTTCGGTCAAATTTATATATATATATATATATATATATATATATATATATATATATATATATATATATATATATATATATATATATATATATATATATATATATGAGAAAGCTGCATGAACGCGCAAGCCATATATATATATATATATATATATATATATATATATATATATATATATATATATATATATATATATATATATATATATATATATGACCGAAAAAGTAAGATTAATAATTCTAACACGAATTTTCTCAATTTTCCTTATGTTTGTTTTTACTGATGACGGTAAATTAAAAATCAATTCTCCAAAATTCATTCTTTATTTCTTAGTCTGACGCGACACTTGAGCGCGTTTCGTAAAACTTATTACATTTTCAAAGACTTTAGTTACACACACACAGAACAACTATAACTGAACAGAGTTTAAATACCTGCATTTGGGTGAGGTGACATGTTACAATGGTTTGGGGTGAGGTGAGAACAAACACAGAACACGAAACAATGGGTATAAGGGAAGAATAGATCTGTAACTGCAGAAGGCCTATTGGCCCGTATTTCTTGATGTTTCTATATTGGAGCGGAGTCTTGAAGTGGGTAGAATATAGTAGTGCGTTAATTGGCTGTTGATTGCTGGTGTTGACTTCTTGATGTGTAGTGCCTCGCAGATGTCAAGCCGCCTGTTGTCGCTGTATCTATCAATGATTTCTGTGTTGTTTGTTAAGATTTCTCTGGTGATGGTTTGGTTGTGGGAAGAGATTATATGTTCCTTGATAGAGCCCTGTTGCTTATGCAGGCTCTATCAAGGAACATGATAGAGCCCTGTTGCATAAGCAACAGGGCTCTATCAAGGAACATATAATCTCTTCCCACAACCAAACCATCACCAGAGAAATCTTAACAAACAACACAGAAATCATTGATAGATACAGCGACAACAGGCGGCTTGACATCTGCGAGGCACTACACATCAAGAAGTCAACACCAGCAATCAACAGCCAATTAACGCACTACTATATTCTACCCACTTCAAGACTCCGCTCCAATATAGAAACATCAAGAAATACGGGCCAATAGGCCTTCTGCAGTTACAGATCTATTCTTCCCTTATACCCATTGTTTCGTGTTCTGTGTTTGTTCTCACCTCACCCCAAACCATTGTAACATGTCACCTCACCCAAATGCAGGTATTTAAACTCTGTTCAGTTATAGTTGTTCTGTGTGTGTGTAACTAAAGTCTTTGAAAATGTAATAAGTTTTACGAAACGCGCTCAAGTGTCGCGTCAGACTAAGAAATAAAGAATGAATTTTGGAGAATTGATTTTGAATTTACCGTCATCAGTAAAAACAAACATAAGGAAAATTGAGAAAATTCGTGTTAGAATTATTAATCTTACTTTTTCGGTCATATTTAATAACATATGTCTACAGGAAAGACTGCTACCAAAATATACTAATATATATATATATATATATATATATATATATATATATATATATATATATATATATATATATATATATATATAAATTGTATATGTTCTTAAATTGTCAGATGTTCCGTTTGATGAGATACCCCGCATAGTGCTTATGAAAAACATCGATTTACTTAAATTTGAAGTTCGTGAATGTTTTAAAGTGGTAGATAAATGTAAGTGCTCTTTTCTCCAAGCCATTCCACCTGAATGGAACCGTTGTATGATGGATTACTGTTATACTACTTTGAGGTCTGCCTGCAGAAAGGTGAGTTCCTAACTTGATTTCAAATTAAAGAGACTTATTGAACAAAGTGACTGGAATAAACACTCTAACCGGGATTTTGTTATAAACCTCTCGGATAGACAGCTTGATAATGACACGATTACTGCATTAGGATATGGCCTGAGCTTTGCCACAACTAACGTAACAGTCAATTATGTAGATATTGCCAAAGGTTTCAGCAATCTCGAAAAGTATAGCGATGTCTCAGTTGAAGATATTAATGTGTGCAAAGGTATTATGTATGGTGTTTTACTTAACAATTCTGTTCCTAATTGTCCAAGTCGATTTGTTCATGCGTTCAAAAATCTCAAAAAAGATAGTTCATTACACATTACCAAAGCTGATAAAACAAGTGCAGTAGTTATTATGAATAAGGATGACTATGTCCGAAAAATTGAGTTACTCCTTGAACACAGGAATACTTATCTATTGATTAATAGAGATCCTACTGAAAAGTGATTGCACAGTTTAACAAAACTCTTAAAACGGTATGTAAAGGCGATAAAGAGTTGATATCTAGGCTAACAAGTCGATCCCCCTCTCTACCTTACATGTATGGTCTTATAAAAACTCATAAGCATATAATCCGGCAAAGCCGATTATTAGTTCAGTTGATTCGGCGGCTTATAAACTCTCTAAGTGGTTAGTCAAAGTTTTGTCCCCTATAGTTGGTACTATTTCCAACTCACACGTGACAAACAATGTGGACTTAGTTCATAAGCTATCCACACTGAATTTAAATTTTGATTTTAAACTAATAAGTTTCGATGTGACCTCTTTATTCACTAAAGTTCTTGTTGATGATTTGTTAGAATTTCTACGTGAGGAACTGCCCAAATATATTTTGAGTTTGCAGACCAACAAAGTATTGGAACTTATTAAATTTTGTATAAAAGACANCAGTTGATCACTTCACGTAAGTTTAATAGTATGATTTGTTGTAGTAGTTATAAAATTCTTGTTGTAATTGAATGTTTTTAATTAGCTTTTTGACAATTAATAAGTTTTTATTTGTATTGATCACTTTAAGTAAGCTTAATGTTTTGTTTTTTATATTTTCCTTTCTTTGATAGGCAGTCATATTCAGTAGGAGTTCTTTGTTTTGCCTCTATTTGATTGTGATTTCTATTTTCTTTTAGATCTGATGATGAATACAAGAAGTATTCGAACCGTTATGAATTTTAAGTAAAGATCTGAAACAAGATGGTCAGTATATCCTTGGTTTTTCATTTTTATCTTAAAATTAAGATTCCCGAGGAACATCGATCATAAATGTTTTATTAAAACGATACGAAGACCTGTAGTTACTTCATACAGAAAATAGAAAAAGTGGATTTTGCGTTAAGAAGGCGCACTTGGATTTGGAATTTCTACAAACCTGTAAGGTGCATCGTCTGGTCCCAAGATTCCTGAGGTTTAAAGGGTATTCCGACAAATTTGCATTGACAAGGTATATATTATAATAGATATATATATATATATATAATATATATCTATATATATATATATATATAAATCATGGAGATCAATACACAGGCATTTATATGAATAAATCATGGAGATCAATACACAGGCATTTATATAAATTCTGGCCTCATAGCCTAACACCAAATCTGGTTACTACTAATATATAATAATCACAGGAAATGAATTATAGTCACAGTAAATTCCTTAATGAATCCTGGTGCTTGCACCCACCCACACATAGATATATGTAAACTGATACTGTGAGTACTCTGGGTAGCCTCACCACACACTGTGCTCTCTGTGACTTAGACTCAGGTGAGACTTGCTCACGACATATAAAATATCCTGACAAGTATATATAGCTAACTAAAGGGGAAATGGGAGGGTAACTGTAAACACCTACTTCACCTATCCTAGGATGACAGTTGGGTTGTAGCTCCTGGTCAAGCCTCTCGCCTTGTACACCCTCCAGAAACACAAGCCAACGCCTTAGGATGTTCGCGTCTCGCCGCTTTCTGTACACTGCAGGTCCGTGCTCCTTCTCCAGTACGTTGCAGGGTCGGAGTCGGTCTCCTGGCCGTCAACTTTCCTCCCAACTATGGCAGCCAGCCTACGTCTCGGCGGTCGTTGTACGTTTCCCAAATAGTCCCTTGTCACTGTACTCCTAGAGGAACTGCCTCTCACCACTACGATGTCACTGTGAAGTCATCAGCCGTCCCAGACGATACTGCTTAAGCTCCACACGCACAGCACCCGACTTCAGAGCACTTGAAGCTCACTACACTGTCAATTCCCTCGTCGTCTAGGTATGTCACTAGGCATTTGGGAAGACTTCTCGACGTGCTTGCATCCAACTGTTGACTCGTAGGGTTCCACGAAGGTAGGGTTACTGTCAAACTTGACAGGATCGTCGATCACACGTTCAACCTGGTTGACAAGGCGGTCAACCCGGTTCGCTCACGGCAAAATGGCCCAGCCACTAAACTGTCTCCTATTCTGGTGACCTGTCAAGGACGTTGCACACGTTGATGCCCGGACCACTTCTTGTGATGCACCTGTCCCTGAGCACTTGTTGCTCAATATTCTGTCAATTCCTTATCTGAGCCACATCTGGGTTGCAGGAAGACCTCACAGAGTGCGCGCTAACAACTGGAGACGCTTATATCCACCGGAGCTCGGTAAATCCGTCACTCAGACAGGATGACCGTTCCCACGTCCTGCCTCTCGGACGCGTCGTGTGAGACTGATAGCGTGAAGGCGCCGCCACGGCTGGACTCCCTCTGCCTATGTGACGTCACTTTTTCCAAAGTGGGTTTTCATTGGCTCCCAGTGCCACGTCGCTGACGGTGACCAATCTGGCGACACTGACGTCACACAGTTTTGGCGGGAGAACAGGCTCGCCAGCGCCATATTGGCTTCCTAAAGGGCCTATCCCACAGGCCAAAATACTATACTTTCACAAATTTCTCGGCTCAGCGAGAATACTGTTCTCTCCCACATATGTTCAATTGATGCCTGCAACGTAGAGAACACTCGGGAATAGTGGACATGACTCTTACAGCAGGCGTGGGAGAATTAGAAGGGGGGGAACACCGTCACAGAACTCATGCTTATTTAAATAAATAAATAAAAAATAAATAATTCACAAAATAATCATTATCTTTAATACAAGGAACAAATCATTCAGTTAGGTATTAATCACATTTGTGATTAATAAATCAGTTAGGTCACATTTGTAGTAATCAATGAGTACCCCAAAGTCAATATTTGTAGAAATATCTACTTGTTATGAAATAAGTGTAATTAAGTTTTAAAACCATTCATAGACACCATCAACATAACGAAAGTGGCACGAAACTCATTTAGAGACATTGAAGATATTTCGGACGTTTATGTCATCTGTTCAGGTCACTGGATTGTACCCCAATACCCAAGACATGTTACCCAGTGTCAGGGAGAGTAAGTCTTGCCTTATTGTGACCTTAATACCTATGACATTGTTCCCATCATTAGTGAGAGAAGGTCTGATTGTGGCTTTGTGACCTTTATGCCAATTATACGTTTCCCAGCTTCGGGAAAAGTTGGTCTTATCACAGTATTATCATATATAATATTTTCCTAATTCAAACAATGTGGGGTTTATTATTCTAAACATATTTCTAATGATTCTTAGATGTTCACATTCTCTCAGGTAGTGGGCAAGGCAGTGTCCGTGACTCTCACCACAAATTATGCAACTCCACTGCTCAACTGTTGTTTCCATTCCGAATCTCCATGGATATTTGTTTGTAAGACGGATTCTTGCAATTAATGGTTCTCTCCTGCGGCCACCTCCTCTTCATCCATAATAATTAGTATTGCCAGCTGCAACCACATTGTACCAGCTACGTATTCACTGATATGTTCCTCTATCCTCCTTTCCTCAGTTACCTTGTCACGGTGATATTGCCTGATAATACCTCTAATTTGTAGAAAAATCTTAGGTATGAAGTATTCAACATGGTCTCCTTCAGCGCCTTCAGCAACCAGCACATCTGCTCGTTCATTTCCTCAGATTCTAACATTGGAGGGGATCCACAGAAATTTTACGACTCTACTCTGACTGGTTAGTACTCTCACAGCTCTCTTGACCTCAGCGACTATCGCAAGATTTTCTACCTGGTTTTTACTAAGGATTTTTAGTGCTGCTTTTCAATCAGTGCAGATCACTGCACCATTAGCATTTCTATGAAGTGATCTTAACGCAATAACAATAGCAGTTAGCTCTGCTTGCATTGAAGAGGCATAGTTCTCAATACCTTCTATTTCTTCATTTCCGCCTTGAAAGGCATTATTCTTAATTACAGTGTATGCGGCACCAGCCCTGCCATTGACAGGATTAAATGACCCATCAGTGTAGATTTGATCTAATCCATTCCCAGCAGCTTTATAAATTTCCTCAAGATACTTGTGCTTATTCCTTGCGGTATCATGTTGGACTTTTCGTTGTCATCTCATTGATGATAATCCTGCATGAGTCATCCTCCCAGGGAGGTAACCCCTCTACAGGCAGGAGTTCCCGGACTTGCTCAAGCAGGTGAAGCTCTTCCAGGTAGTAGACTGATCTGTGATGCCAGTTTTTGCTTCACATGTTTCCTCCTGTAAGTAGCAGATACCTCAGTGTTTTCTTGGCAATATCATTGTAATGGAGATTTTTTTTCTGGCTATCTTAATGCAAGCTTAGCATTCAGTTCCTTAATTCTTCTCTGATTGTGGTTAGTGTTATCGGTTTTCATGGTGTTACAAGGCGGAGGTCTGCCGCGTCCGCAGTTTGCCTTACAAAGCAATGCTCTGGAAAATTGCATTAGGAAACTACATTTCCAAGCCGACGTAGTTTTGTTTGAGGAGGAGGTGGTGGTGGAGGTGATGCCACAAGTACCATGGGTGTACTCCAGTTAGAGGATGGTACCAACTTTGTTCCTCAAATACCTGTGTTTCATGATACAAATGAAGGCGTTACAGAGATTTTCCCCATATAATAGTGACGATATATGGGAATGTTAATATTTTTTCAACACTTTGATGAGCTGCTCGTGGAAAATATTGGCCAAACTCATAGAAAACGTGGGCATCTCCCTACATTGACGTTCGCAGAATTGGGCACACACTGTTGCAGCCGAAATGTATGTATTTCTTGACCTATGCATGACGTTGAAATATTCAGTGGAACACGTCATTCAATAATATTAGAAGAACGACGACACTTGTTCCAATCGTAATTTTCAGGTGAAAATTTTTTGCACCAAGGACCTTCTAATTCTTATTTACCTGATTTACCTGAGTACCACTAACCCATTTACCAACACAGTTTTGTTAGTTACGGCTTCGGCGGGTAGGTGGTTCCATGGGTTCCTGTAGATTTAAAAGCATCACCTGGATCTAAGTAATTACATTGAAAAAGCATCTAAGTCTTACATTGTGGCTTGTTGAGCTTGAAAGCGATGATCTTTGTTTGTATTACATATGACCTTCTGAAGAAAATATCCGGATCAACAACCTCTAACTTGTTCAGTGTATTAAAAGTTGCAATGAGATCCGCCCTGGCATGTTTGGTTTGCAATGTTGCAAAAATTACGCACAAAATTATGTGTATTAATTTTTAGAATAGTGATAACTAGATTGTAAACGATAGACTTTGCAAAGCGGTTCAGTGACCTGAATGGAAAGTTCAAAGATTTCTTTGTACCAGGTCAGAAGGTGGTGATTGACAAATCACTTGCACTCATCAAAGAAGTTCTTACTTTCAAGTAGCATTCCTCTCCAAGCGCCACAGATTTGGACTTAAATTTTTCATTCTGTGGGACTGTGACACAGAAAAGGTGAGAGCTATGATAATTTACTCTGGCACAGACGTAGACATTTCCCAGCAATTATCCTCACAGTTTTTCAAGCAGTGTTCTGTGAATGCTGATGGCTTTACTGCTGAACATATGGACATTTTCAGACACAGACAATTATTATACCAATCTTTTGCCAAACCAGGTCCTGCTTGAACATAAGACATATGTGACACAGTATGTCGCGAAGGAGAGATATGGCAATGTTTGATCGAAGTATTTAAGTAGGTGAAAGTCAGCAAAGAAAAACGACAACATGTTAGTAGTGCATTGTAAGACATATGCGAAATATCAGTGTGGGTGATCCCAGTGTGACCAGTGTACTCACCTAGTTTTGGGTGTTTCAAACCCCTTTTCCAAAACCCCTTAAAAGTTTTTGTTTGTGCTTGCGGGGGTTGATCCTCTGGCTTCCTTTTGGTCCCGCCTCTCAACCGTCAATCAACAGGTGTACAGGTTCCTGAGCCTATTGGGCTCTATCATATCTACACTTGAAACCTGTGTATGGAGTCAGCCTCCACCACATCACTTCCTAATGCATTCCATGTGTCAACCACTCGACACTAAAAAAGTTCTTTCAATTATCTCTGTGGCTCATTTGGGCACTCAGCTTCCACCTGTGTCCCCTAGTGCGTGTTGCCCCTTGTGTTAAACTCCTGGCCCCTGTCTTTATCAACCCTGGGTGTGTGGGTGACCCCAGTGTGGACCAGTGTGGGTGATCCCTAGTGGACCAGTGTGGGTGATCCCAGGGTGGACCGACGAAGTGTGGGTGACCCCAGGTGGACCAGTGTGGGTGATCCCGTGTGGACCAGTGGGGTTTGGGGGGGGGGGGTGGGGGGACCCCAAGGTGGACCAGTGTAGGTTATCCCAGGTGGACCAGTGTGGGTGATCCCAAGGTGGGCCAGGTGTGGGTGATCCCGTCTGGTCCAGTGTTGGTGACCCCAGGTGGACCAGTGTAGGTTATCCCAGGTGGACCAGTGTTGGTGATCCCCGGTGGACCAGTGTGGGTGACCCAGGTGGACCAGTGTGGATGATCCCTAGTGGACCAGTGTGGGTGATCCCTGGTGTGGACCAGTGTGGATGATCCCTAGTGGACCAGTGTGGGTGACCCCTGGTGGACCAGTGTGGGTGACCCCGTGTGGACCAGTGTAGGTGACCCCAGGTGGACCAGTGTGGATGATCCCTAGTGGACCAGTGTGGGTGACCCCAGGTGGACCAGTGTGGATGATCCCTAGTGGACCAGTGTGGGTGATCCCTGGTGGACCAGTGTGGGTGATCCCTAGGTGGACCAGTGTGGGTGAACCCCTGGTGGACCAGTGTTGGGTGACCTCTACTCTCCTCTATAGTGCCCGGAAATAATTCTGGCACTGGCAACTATCCATCATGGTCAATGCCTGGCACGTGCTTTAAAATGGAAGTGATTCATTCCTGCTGTCTCCTTGTTGACTAACCACATGATGCCTCGTGGCATCATATGCTACTCATGTCATGGAGATATCGATAGGGACCAAAAATCTTGGTTTTAGGCTTGAAATAAGAAAGATAAACCTTCGTGGACTTACCCTGAGGTGCAGTAGGTTAATTGTCTGACAATCGTGCACGTGTAGATGCTCAACAATATAATTAATAGTAATAATTCTATATGCTACCTTAAGTCTGAGGTTGTGAACTTACAGATCATTCTCCCAGAGATATAATACATTTAACTTGGCCGAGTATATTAATATATGTTAGCAATAGCCAAAGAAAACTATTCACTACACAACCTCTGACACAGTCCAAGGAGTATTTGACCCGAGACTGGCCATCTTACCTCGTGGCTGTCAGGACTAGCAACGAGAGTGAGAAAGATATATAGAGAGAGAGAGAGAGAGAGAGAGAGAGAGAGAGAGAGAGAGAGAGGAGAGAGAGAGAGAGAGTAGAGAGAGAGAGAGAGAGAGAGCGAGCGAGAGAGGAGAGAGAGAGTAGGAGAGAGAGAAGAGAGAGAGAGAAGAGACGAGAGAGAGAGAGATTATATATATTTTTTTTAAGAGAGAGAGAGGAGAGGGGACGAGAGAGAGGAGGAGAGAGGCAGAGAGAGAGAGAGAGAGAGAGAGAGAGAGGGAGAGAAGAGAAGGAGAGAGAGAGAGAGAGAGAGAGAGAGAGAGAGAGAGACTGACTGCACTGATACCTTCTCATTTCCACAAAACCCCCTTATGAAGGCTACTGTTTGACAGGAGCCACATAACTTGTAAAATATACAGTACCTATGTGGAACAAATTTTACTG
>WNGS01164102.1:70514-100320 GCA_020271785.1 Procambarus virginalis
TGATGGAAACGAGTAGTGAATCACATATTAACATTGACGATAGTGAGTAGTTAGTCACACAGAGCAGATCAACAGTGTCAATAATAAGTAGTGAGTCACATAGATCAGATCAACAGTGTCAATAATAAGTAGTGAGTCACATAGAGCAGATCAACAGTGTCAATAATAAGTAGTGAGTCACATAGAGCAGATCATCAGTGACAATAATAAGTAGTGAGTCACATAGTGATAATAATGATCAACAGTGATAATAATAAGTAGTGAGTCACATAGAGCAGATCATCAGTGACAATAATAAGTGGTTAGTCACATAGAGCAGATCAACAGTGACAATAATAAGTAGTTAGTCACATAGAGCAGATCAACAGTGACAATAATAAGTGGTTAGTCACATAGAGCAGATCAACAGTGACAATAATAAGTAGTGAGTCACATAGAGCAGATCAACAGTGACAATAATAAGTAGTGAGTCACATAGAGCAGATCAACAGTGACGATACTGAGTAATGAGTCACATATCAACAGTGACGATGCTGAGTAGTGAGTCACATATCAACAGTGACGATACTGAGTTGTGAGTCACATAGAGCAGATCAACAGTGACGATAGTGAGTAGTGAGTCACACAGAATGAGCGGGGTTACAAAAAATGGTATTGATGCCCTCTGGACTATGACTTCGATCAAGACATTCATTCACACAGATTATGAGGATGTGTCAATATTGATGACTAATGATAATGAAAATAATATAAAACAATTTACTTATATATTCAAGAATACCAAATTTTAAGCCTAATATTCTCACCATAGACGTATTCGTTGGGGGTCTGGTAGTAGTCAGTGAGCAGATGAATATACACCGCTGATGATGCGCTCTTGAACTGAAAACCCATGACACAAGAATTCGCAGGATATAACTTTTTGAAGATTCTGCGATCATTCTTGAAGTACAGAGCTGAGGAGGAGACGCTATGATCAGACTGACAACCTTACGCTTTCTGAAGCTTCTGTAACTCATTTGTCATTATTTACAACTCTTATAATATGGTAGATATGTATTGATGTGGGAGGTGTAAGCTTTGGAACTTGATTTTGAACTACACATCAAGACAGAAAGCTTAGACGTACACCTCTTCCAGCACTATATGTAGTGCTAGGAGAGGTGTAAGCTTAGGAACTTCATACTGTACTACACATCAAGACAGAGAGTGCTGATATGCAGTGCTGTGAGATGTGTAAGCTTAAGAACTTGATGTGAACTATATATTCACACGGAAATGTCAAAAGTCGTTTACGGGCTCACTATAGCCTGTGCTACATGGATTTTTTTTCGAGCTGTTGAATGCAAAACAAATGTCAATAGTATAAAGATCAGAACATTTTTTTATGCTCTTGATTTAATTCAAGTTCTGATAACTCTTATTCATCTTTCAAAGAAGTGCTAGTGGCTGTACAAGAATGTAAGAACTGTCGGGGTTTTCGTTCACGTACACGGTTCGTGGGTTAAAGCAACGGTAGACTGGATCTCCTCTCGAGGTGGTTGCTCTGTCAATAACCCTTACTCACCGTCGTTCTACGGGTCTTCCCTCGATCCTCTAGGCTCCACTGCACGCCCAGGAGAGTACCCCCCAGTCGATCTCCCAACCGGCCTCCAGGTCGTAGAGAGAGTGGAGACACAGATCGTTCCCTCAATCTGTGGCCCGCCCCAACACAGAACTATCACACAGCCTTCAAGGTCGCCAACTGGTGTTTTAGGTGTCCAGTAACACAGCAGTGGTGAGGTGTAATTGTGGTAAAAGTAAGCTCAAATAGTGTGGTATCAGGGAAGTAATTATTTCTGTCACTCTTTCATTCCCTTCTGGCAGTCACAAGATAAATGGAGGGGATGATATCAAACACCAAAGAGTTTTGGTATTTTACTTAAAAAACAACGAGAAACATATATGCATCAAAAACAAATCAGGATCAATGTATAACAGCTGTTCACTCGCAGCAAATAATCTGGAGCGCACCTATATGGCAACACCCGGCAGCGCCGCGCGTCACCTGTCAGATATCAGCTGATCAGGGCCCTGGCGACCGTGAGAAAGACTAGTACTTGTTTTCTAATTCTGTCACGATCCCCGTTTATTTAACTTTTCACAAAACACCTTATTTAACATTCACATGACATATTTATGATTCCACTGGGTTGCGATACACCACTTCATTGGCCTCACGATCAATATTTTATTCACACTGCACTCACAGTGACCTTTCACCGTACCAAAAGATTACTCTATTCTTAATAATATTTACTGTGAATGCACTCACTTGATCACTGTACTTATCTTTAAATCTATTCTTCCCCTTAAAGAGATATCACTGGCAATCACTTCATGTATATGAGATTATTCATTACACAGGCATGTCATAGATAAATCATTGATCGAATCACTGGCATATATATATATATATATATATATATATATATATATATATATATATATATATATATATATATATATATATATATATATATATATATATAAATCATGGAGATCAATACACAGGCATTTATATGAATAAATCATGGAGATCAATACACAGGCATTTATATAAATTCTGGCCTCATAGCCTAACACCAAATCTGGTTTACTACTAATATATAATAATCACAGGAAATGAATTATAGTCACAGTAAATTCCTTAATGAATCCTGGTGCTTGCACCCACCCACACATAGATATATATGTAAACTGATACTGTGAGTACTCTGGGTAGCCTCACCACACACACTGTGCTCTCTGTGACTTAGACTCAGGTGAAACTTGCTCACGACATATATATATATATATATATAGCCACAGATGAGCCACAGAGACGTTAGAAAGAATTTTTTCAGTGTCAGAGTAGTTAATAAATGGAATGCACTAGGAAGTGATGTGGTGGAGGCAGACTCCATACACAGTTTCAAATGTAGATATGATAGAGCCCAGTAGGCTCAGGAATCTGTACACCTGTTGATTGACAGTTGAGAGGCGGGACCAAAGAGCCAAAGCTCAACCCCCGCAAGCACAATTAGGTGAGTACATATAAAATATCCTGACAAGTATATATAGCTAGCTAAAGGGGAAATGGGAGGGTAACTGTAAACACCTACTTCACCTATCCTAGGATGACAGTTGGGTTGTAGCTCCTGGTCCAGGCTCTCGCCTCGTACACCCTCCAGAAACACAAGCCAACGCCTTAGGATGTTCGCGTCTTGCCGCTTTCTGTACACTGCAGGTCCGTGCTCCTTCTCCAGTACGTTGCAGGGTCGGAGTCGGTCTCTTGGCCGTCAACTTTCCTCCCAACTACGGCAGCCAGCCTACGTCTCGGCGGTCGTCGTACGTTTCCCAAATAGTCCCTTGTCACTGTACTCCTAGAGGAACTGCCTCTCACCACTACGATGTCACTGTGAAGTCATCAGCCATCCCAGACGATACTGCTTAAGCTCCACACGCACAGCACCCGACTTCAGAGCACTTGAAGCTCACTACACTGTCAATTCCCTTATCGTCTAGGTATGTCACTAGGTATTTGGGAAGACTTCTCGACGTGCTTGCATCCAACTGTTGACTCGTAGGGTTCCACGAAGGTAGGGTTACTGTCAAACTTGACAGGATCGTCGATCACACGTTCAACCTGGTTGACAAGGTGGTCAACCCGGTTCGCTCACGGCAGAATGGCCCAGCCACTAAACTGTCTCCTATTCTGGTGACCTGTCAAGGACGTTGCACACGTTGATGCCCGGACCACTTCTTGTGACGCACCTGTCCCTGAGAACTTGTTGCTCAATATTCTGTCAATTCCTTATCTGAGCCACATCTGGGTTGCAGGAAGACCTCACAGAGTGCGCGCTAACAACTGGAGACGCTTATATCCGCCGGAGCTCGGTAAATCCGTCACTCAGACAGGATGACCATTCACACGTCCTGCCTCTCGGACGCGTCGTGTGAGACTGATAGCGCGAAGGCGCCGCCACGGCTGGACTCCCTCTGCCTATGTGACGTCACTTTTCCCAAAGTAGGTTTTCATTGGCTCCCAGTGCCACGTCGCTGACGGTGACCAATCTGGCGACACTGACGTCACACAGTTTTGGCGGGAGAACAGGCTCGCCAGCACCATATTGGCTTCCTAAAGGGCCTATCCCACAGGCCAAAATACTATACTTTCACAAATTTCTCGGCTCAGCGAGAATACTGTTCTCTCCCACATATGTTCAATTGATGCCTGCAACGTAGAGAGCGTTCGGGAATAGTGGACATGACTCTTACAGCAGGCGTGGGAGAATTAGAAGGGGGGGGAACACCGTCACATACCCCTCCCCTTAAAATAAGAGTCATGTCTGGTTAGTGTCAGCGGGACTAAGCATCTGCAACTACTTGGTCCTTGGCACTATAAAGCTTGACTTCCAGCCAGTACTGCAGCCGCCAATGTGTGACACTCCTCATGTGTCTGTTGACCGTCTTAAAGGTCATCCCTGGTGTCCACTGCTTATCCATTACGGACCGAGGGCTCCACGCCTCACGTCTGTTCACCAGCTGGAACCATGAGAAGCTTAACGGTTCTGTCACTGCTTGACGAAAGACCAACAAAACGGGGTCCACCGTCTCTTCCCATTCGTCTTCCTGCCCCGTGCAGAACATTCTCAGAATTGTTTTCGAGATGGAGTGGACTCTTCCGATCGCCCCCTTCGACTGCGATCGGTAGGGCGACGACCGAATCTGCTTCACTCCCCAACTCGTCATTGTTCGTCTGACACGTTCAGACCGGAATATATTTCCACTGTCAGCCTGATTTTCCCTGGGCCTCCTCGCCCAAGAGAAAAGATGTTGTAGTTGCCCAGCCACTTCTCTCGACGTTGAACGTCGCATCGTGGTCACCCCTAGGTGACCCGCAGAGTCAACAGCGTGCAACGGACTCAACACTGCCGCTCTGCACTTGGCTGGCAACGCAACTTGGTCTCTCGCACTTGAAGAGGCTTTTCCGACCTCTATCCTTACAGGTTTACACTGCCTTATTAATATGCCTTCTTGCCTGTTAAAGTGAGTAGTTTTCTCGGGACCAACACGTCCTCCTTTGACCTTACAAATCAACTTGGGGTTTTCTGCCTGCTGCACCTCCTCGAGACGAGTGCGGTCCACCCCTGGAGAACCGGTAAAGGTCACCTGTACCTCACCATCTGGGCTGCCTTCGCCCTCCACTCGCTCTCCGGGTTCCCTGAAGAGGTGATCGTTTTCCAGGCCGTCTGACGTCTCCTCGTCGGCCTTATCAGATCCACGCCCTCCTCGTCCATCGCACTGCCTCGGAATTACGGCACAGACAGGGAACGCCTCCCTGGCGATTCCTTTCTCGTCCCCGTGGGCGTCGAACACTCCGCCTTTCTTCTCGAAGCGCTCCAAGCACTCCTCGTCCTTCACGAGGTTCGGTAGGACACGTCCTCCACATGCGTCATTTCCCAAAATGACCTGTGCCTCCCTCGTGGGCATCGTCGCACAGACCCCCACTACTAGGGTTTGGCATCCATAATCCGAACTCAGGGTTACCCGGTGTAGGGGCATCTGCACTGGGCCTCCCACAGTGGTCACACTCGCCACTCCCACACTGGTATCCCCGTTGTTCTCAGGGAACAGGGCTTCGCTCACTAGGGTAAAGTCTGCCCCAGTGTCTCTCAACATCTTCACTGGGATGGGGTCTGTGTCCCCCATCCTTACGGTTCCTTCACACACAAACGAGTGAATCCTCTTCTCCCCATTAAGTACGGGTCCATCCCGCACCCAATCAGCCATCTGGTCCTCTGTCTTCACGAAGGCTACATTCCCCCGGTGTTTAGGACGTCTGCATTCGCGAGCGACGTGTCCGGGTATTCCGCAATTGTAGCAGCGAATCTTCCCCGTTGGTGACCATCCACCGCCGCTCGCCCTTGCCACATTTCCTGAGGCCGACGTCCCGAGTGTCTTCCTCGCACCATCTGTCGACCCCTTTGTCACAGCCACAGCTCCCGAGCTCTCCGTCGGGGACTTCTTCGACGGTTCCACAGCACTCCTCTGTCCTCTATTGACTCCACTCGAGGGGTAGGACTTGGGAGAACTCGGTCCTGTCCTCCACCCGTCCGACCTTCTATTATTTCTCCCATAACTGGAGAATGCGGGCGGTCGGTGCTGTCCCTCTCGACGTGGACGTAAGGCTTCTTCTAGCATGTCCGCTCGATCGGCCGCGACTCTCAGGTCCTTGGTGTCCGCCTCCTTTACTCTCACCCTAATCTCGGGAGAGATCACGGACATAAACTTTTCCATGACCATCAGCCCCTTGATGTCTTCGGCCGACCTTGTTCCTTCTGACTCCAGCCATTTCAAAAATTTCCTTTTCATGTCCCTCGCCGTCTCCGCATACGATTTTCCTGGCGATCGGGTACATTCTCTAAACCTCTTTCTATAGCACTCTGGCGTCATCTTGAACGAATGGAGCACGGCCCGTTTTACTGCATCATAGTTGGTACATTCCTGGAGGTCGAGCATATTGTAAGCTTCACGAGCTTCACCAGTGAGCCTTCCCTGAACTAGCTCTGCCCACTCTGCCCTTGGCCACTTCTTCAACGTAGCGACCCTTTCAAAATGCTCGAAGAAACCCTCAGCCTCATTAGGCACAAAGACGGGCAAATCCCTCTCTCTCACTCGGCGGTCTTCCTGCGGTTGTGGTGGGGCAGATGTAACTAGTCCTAGCTCAGCTCGCTTCAGCTCGATCTCCTTATTTGCTTCAACCTCCTGCAGCTTCGTCCTAGCATCTATTTCGCGCCCCTCTCGTTGCAGCTGTGCCTCTTGTTCTTCTCTACGCTGCTGTGCTTCTCTCTCTGCTTCCTCGCGCTTCAGCTGTGCTTCTCGTTCTTCTCTGCGCAGCTGTGCTTCTCGCTCTGCTTCCTCGCACTTCAGCTGTGCTTCTCATTCTTCTCTCTGCAGCTGTGCTTCCCTTTCTTCTCTGCGCAGCTGTGCTTCACTTTCTTCTCTGCGCAGCTGTGCTTTTCGCTCTTCTCTGCACTGCTCTGCTTGTGCTTCCAGCTGCAGCTTCATTATTTCCAGCTTGATACTGCGCCTGCTGCCACTGGATCCCCGGCTGCTGCCACCGATACTCAGGTTCTCTCCCACACTAGCAGGTGTCTGTGGCCGTTCCTCTCCGAAGGCTTCATCACGTGCCTTGAGCTGTGCCATGATCTCAAGTCTTCTTTCTCCCACTTTGGAAGCTCTCAACTTGATCCCAAAGTGGTCGGCGATCGTTTGCAGCTGTGCCCTAGTGCACTCCTCCAGTACTTGTTTGTCTCTCGTGTCGATAAAACTGGCTACTTTATCATCCTCCATCTTGTGACTGTGAGTGAAAACTTAGGCCTGATCTCTAATACCACAATTACAACCTTGATCTTGCTCGTAATCCTGGCAAGGTCGCCAATGTCGGGGTTTTCGTTCACGTACACGGTTCGTGGGTTAAAGCAACGGTAGACTGGATCTCCTCTCGAGGTGGTTGCTCTGTCAATAACCCTTACTCACCGTCGTTCTACGGGTCTTCCCTCGATCCTCTAGGCTCCACTGCACGCCCAGGAGAGTACCCCCCAGTCGATCTCCCAACCGGCCTCCAGGTCGTAGAGAGAGTGGAGACACAGATCGTTCCCTCAATCTGTGGCCCGCCCCGACACAGAACTATCACACAGCCTTCAAGGTCGCCAACTGGTGTTTTAGGTGTCCAGTAACACAGAAGTGGTGAGGTGTAATTGTGGTAAAAGTAAGCTCAAATAGTGTGGTATCAGGCAAGTAATTATTTCTGTCACTCTTTCATTCCCTTCTGGCAGTCACAAGATAAATGAAGGGGATGATATCAAACACCAAAGAGTTTTGGTATTTTACTTAAAAAACAACGAGAAACATATATGCATCAAAAAACATCTCAGGATCAATGTATAACAGCTGTTCACTCGCAGCAAATAATCTGGAGCGCACCTATATGGCAACACCCGGCAGCGCCGCGCGTCACCTGTCAGATATCAGCTGATCGGGGCCCTGGCGACCATAAGAGAGACTAGTACTTGTTTTCTAATTCTGTCACGATCCCCGTTTATTTAACTTTTCGCAAAACACTGTATTTAACATTCACATAACATATTTATGATTCCACTGGGTTGCGATACACCACTTCATTGGCCTCACGATCAATATCTTATTCACACTGCACTCACAGTGACCTTTCACCGTACCAAAAGATTACTCTGTTCTTAATAATATTTACTGTGAATGCACTCACTTGATCACTGTACTTATCTTTAAATCTATTCTTCCCCTTAAAGAGATATCACTGGCAATCACTTCATGTATATGAGATTATTCATTACACAGGCATGTCATAGATAAATCATTGATCGAATCACTGGCATATATATATATATATATATATATATATATATATATATATATATATATATATATATATATATATATATATATATATACTTTAAACCTCAGGAATCTTGGGACCAGACGATNGGAAGATGAAGTCCTTCACGAAACGGACAGAGAGAAGATCTGGGAGTTGATATCACGCCAAACCTGTCTCCTGAAGCCCACATCAAAAGAATAACATCAGCGCCTATGCGAGGCTGGCTAACATCAGTACTACTTTCAGAAACCTGTGTAAGGAATCCTTCAGAACCTTGTATACCACATAGTAATGCCAGTCCTGGAGTATGTAGCCCCAGCATGGAGTCCATACCTAGTCAAGCACAAGACGAAGCTGGAAAAAGTTCAGAGGTATGCCACTAGATTAGTCCCAGAACTAAGAGGCATGAGTTACGAGGACAGACTACGTGAACTGCACCTCACGTCGCTGGAAGACAGAAGAGCTAGGGGGGACATGATCACCACATACAAAATTCTCAGGGGAATTGACTGGGTGGACAAGGATGGATTATTTAACACGGGTGGCACATGCACAAGGGGACACAGGTGGAAGCTGAGTACCCAAATGAGCCACAGAAACATTAGAAAGAACTTTTTCAGTGTCAGTGTAGTTAGTAAATGGAATGCCCTAGGAAGTGATGTGGTGGAGGCTGACTCCGTACACAGTTTCAAATGTAGATATGACAGAGCCCAGTAGGCTCAGGAATCTGTACATCAGTTGATTGACGGTTGAGAGGCGGGACCAAAGAGCCAGAGCTCAACCCCCGCAAAACACAACTAGGTGAGTTCAACTTGGTGAGTACACACACACACACATACTTGCATCAATAAAATGCCACCAAAACTTCTATATTACTTTTCAACTGTGTGTTTTTGTTTTAATCCATTGAACATTCGCCCTCTGAAATATTCATAAGTAGGGCCCCCCCCCCTAGAACTCATGCAACACCCCGGGCCAAATAAGGAATTTTCAGCTCGGGCTATAAAATACTCCAAAAACTTCTATATTCCTTTTCAACTGTGTGTTTTTGTTTTGTTTTAATCCATTGAACATTCACGCTCTGAACCATTCGTAAGTAGGGGACCCCCCCCCCTATGATGTCTTAATACTCATGTAACACCCCGGGGCCAAATAAAGAATTTTTGAACTCATGCTGTGGGCTTGCCCGGGGAGAGGGAGAGGGTGGGGGGTGGGGGTACTGGAGGTCATGAGGGGAGCGGGGTCTGGGTGTACAGGCCACCCACCCCAGGCCTGACATCTAGCCAGGCTCATACCGCGCGACTTGTGCCCTAACCCAACCGCTTAAAAATCAATTTTTCTGACTTGGCTCCCAGACGTCGAGTCGACATGACACTGCCCAACCGTTTCTCAAAATCAATCATTATATGTCTCCGTGGTGTAGTGGTAAGACACTCGCCTGGCGTTCCGCGAGCGCTATGTCATGGGTTCGTATCTGGCCGGGGAGGATTTACTGGGCGCAATTCCTTAACTGTAGCCTCTGTTTAACGCAACAGTAAAATGTGTACTTGGTGAAAAAAACGATTCTTCGCGGCGGGGATCGTATTCCAGGGACCTGCCCGAAACGCTACGCATACTAGTGGCTGTACAAGAATGTAACAACTCTTGTATATATCTCAAAAAAAAAAAAAAAAAAATATAGTCTCATTTCACACTACTCACACACAGGTGCCTAGTTGGTCCATGTGCACACACAGGTGTCTAGAAGGTTCATATGCACACACACACACAGGTGACTAGATGGTTCATGTGCACACACAAACAGGTGCCTAGATGGTTCATGTGCACACACACACAGGTGCCTAGATGGTTCATGTGCACACACACACACAGGTGGATAGATGGTTCATGTGCACAAACACACAGGTGCCTAGATGGTTCATGTGCATACATACAGGTGGCTAGATGGTTCATGTGCACACACAGGTGGCTAGATGGTTCATGTGCACAAACACACAGGTGCCTAGATGGTTCATGTGCATACATACAGGTGCCTAGATGGTTCATGTGCACACACAGGTGGCTAGATGGTTCATGTGCACAAACACACAGGTGCCTAGATGGTTCATGTGCACACACACAGATGGCTAGATGGTTCATGCACACAAACACACAGGTGCCTAGATGGTTCATGTGCACACACACAGGTGCCTAGATGATTCATGTGCACACACAGGTGGCTAGATGGTTCATGTGCACAAACACACAGGTGCCTAGATGGTTCATGTGCACACACACAGATGGCTAGGTGGTTCATGTGCACACACACAGGTGCCTAGATGGTTCATGTGCACACACACAGGTGCCTAGATGATTCATGTGCACACACACAGGTGGCTAGATGGTTCATGTGCGCACACACAGGTGCCTAGATGGTTCATGTGCACACACAGGTGGCTAGATGGTTCATGTGCACAAAAACACAGGTGCCTAGAAGGTTCATGTGCACACACACAGGTGCCTAGATGGTTCATGTGCACACACACAGGTGCCTAGATGATTCATGTGCACACACACAGGTGGCTAGATGGTTCATGTGCGCACACACAGGTGCCTAGATGGTTCATGTGCACACACAGGTGGCTAGATGGTTCATGTGCACACACAGGTGGCTAGATGGTTCATGTGCACACACACAGGTGCATAGATGGTTCATGTGCACACACAGGTGACTGCATGGTTCATGTGCACACACACAGGTGACTGCATGGTTCATGTGCACACACACACACAGGTGGCTGCATGGTTCATGTGCACACACACACAGGTGACTGCATGGTTCATGTGCACACACACACAGGTGGCTGCATGGTTCATGTGCACACACACAGGTGACTGCATGGTTCAAGTGCACACACACACAGGTGGCTGCATGGTTCATGTGCACACACACACAGGTGACTGCATGGTTCATGTGCACACACACACAGTTGACTGCATGGTTCATGTGCACACACACAGGTGGCTAGATGGTTCATGTATACACACAGAGGTGTGTGTGCACACACACCTGTGGTGGAATGGTTCATGTGCACACACAGGTGACTAGATGGTTCATGTGCACACACAGGTGACTAGATGGTTCATGTGCACACACAGGTGACTAGATGGTTCATATGCACACACACACACACAGGTGACTAGATGGTTCATGTGCACACACAGGTAAATAGATGGTTCATGTGCACACACACACAGGTGACTAGATGGTTCATGTGCACACACAGGTAAATAGATGGTTCATGTGCACACACACACAGGTGACTAGATGGTTCATGTGCACACACACACACAGGTGACTAGATGGTTCATGTACACACACACACAGGTGAATAGATGGTTCATGTACACACACACACAGGTGACTAGATGGTTCATGTGCACACACAGGTGACTAGATGGTTCATGTGCACACACACACAGGTGACTAGATCGTTCATGTGCACACACACACAGATGACTAGATGGTTCATGTGAACACACACACAGGTGACTAGATGGTTCATGTGCACACACACACACAGGTGACTAGATGGTTCATGTGCACACACACACAGGTGACTAGATGGTTCATGTGCACACACACAGGTGACTAGATGGTTCATGTGCACACACACACAGGTGACTAGATGGTTCATGTGCACACACACACAGGTGGTTAGATGGTTCATGTGCACACACACACACAGGTGACTAGATGGTTCATGTGCACACACACACAGGTGACTAGATGGTTCATGTGCACACACAGGTGACTAGATGGTTCATGTGCACACACAGGTGACTAGATAGTTTATGTGCACACACACACAGGTGACTAGATGGTTCATGTGAACACACACACAGGTGGCTGCATGGTTCATGTGCACACACACACAGGTGACTGCATGGTTCATGTGCACACACACTGGTGACTGCATGGTTCATGTGCACACACACAGGTGGCTAGATGGTTCATGTATACACACAGAGGTGTGTGTGCACACACACCTGTGGTGGAATGGTTCATGTGCACACACACAGGTGGCTAGATGGTTCATGTATACACACAGAGGTGTGTGTGCACACACACCTGTGGTGGAATGGTTCATGTGCACACACACAGGTGGCTAGATGGTTCATGTATACACACAGAGGTGTGTGTGCACACACACCTGTGGTGGAATGGTTCATGTGCACACACAGGTGACTAGATGGTTTATGTGCACACACAGGTGACTAGATGGTTCATGTGCACACACAGGTGACTAGATGGTTCATGTGCACACACACACACACAGGTGACTAGATGGTTCATGTGCACACACAGGTAAATAGATGGTTCATGTGCACACACACACAGGTGACTAGATGGTTCATGTGCACACACACACACAGGTGACTAGATGGTTCATGTACACACACACACAGGTGACTAGATGGTTCATGTGCACAAACAGATGACTAGATGGTTCATGTGCACACACAGGTGACTAGATGGTTCATGTGCACACACACACAGGTGACTAGATCGTTCATGTGCACACACACACAGGTGACTAGATGGTTCATGTGAACACACACACAGGTGACTAGATGGTTCATGTGCACACACACACAGGTGACTAGATGGTTCATGTGCACACACACACAGGTGACTAGATGGTTCATGTGCACACACACACAGGTGACTAGATGGTTCATGTGCACACACACACAGGTGACTAGATGGTTCATGTGCACACACACACACAGGTGGTTAGATGGTTCATGTGCACACACACACAGGTGACTAGATGGTTCATGTGCACACACACACAGGTGACTAGATGGTTCATGTGCACACACACAGGTGACTAGATGGTTCATGTGCTCACACAGGTGACTAGATGGTTTATGTGCACACACACACAGGTGACTAGATGGTTCATGTGAACACACACACAGGTGACTAGATGGTTCATGTGCACAAACACACAGGTGACTAGATGGCTCATGTGCACACACACACACAGGTGACTAGATGGTTCATGTGCACACACACACAGGTGGTTAGATGGTTCATGTGCACACACACACACAGGTGACTAGATGGTTCATGTGCACACACAGGTGACTAGATGGTTCATGTGCACACACACACACAGGTGACTAGATGGTTCATGTGCACACACACAGGTGACTAGATGGTTCATGTGCACACACACAGGTGACTAGATGGTTCATGTGCACACACACACAGGTGACTAGATGGTTCATGTGCACACACACAGGTGACTAGATGGTTCATGTGCACAAAACAGGTGACTAGATGGTTCATGTGCACACACACACACAGGTGACTAGATGGTTCATGTGCACACACACACACACAGGTGACTAGATGGTTCATGTGCACACACACACAGGTGACTAGATGGTTCATGTGCACACACACACAGGTGACTAGATGGTTTATGTGCACACACACACAGGTGACTAGATGGTTCATGTGCACACACACACACAGGTGACTAGATGGTTCATGTGCACACACACACAGGTGACTAGATGGTTCATGTGCACACACACACAGGTGACTAGATGGTTCATGTGCACACACACACAGGTGGTTAGATGGTTCATGTGCACACACACACACAGGTGCCTAGATGGTTCATGTGCACACACCTGGTGGACAGTAAATCAAGGCTCTAGACTGTGCAGCTGTTCGCTGTTTCATACGTGTGCGGCCTTGACTGGTCGTGACAGGCCAGAAACAAAGTGCCCGCTATAGTCTCGGTTCTTCCTTCTGAGTTTTATTAAAGTCATTTCATGTTTAGATGATCTTTGGCGACAATTTGGTTCACTTAACACCTCTGTGTATATAACTGTACAGAAGACTTAGATACTGCACTAATAAAGGTACGCTTCTCTCTGTTGCTTCACTTAATTTGACGACAATAATTACACTCTAGGATTGCGGCTGCTTGTATGTTGTTTTACGACCAATTAGTGCACTGTCTTAACTTGACGAGCTAAGGACTTGAACGATGTGTTATTAGGTAGTTGCCGCTAACATAGCAGGCACGCGTCTCTTATGGCTGATATCATTAGCGGGAAGTCTTGACCAGTGCGGGAAGCTTGCTTTAGTCAGCTTCAGCCGCTGTCTCTGGGATTGGCCAATTTGCTATCGGCTATTCGGCGACTTCTGGGGACATTGAGGAGTTATAGGCTCGTCTGTGGCCACGTGGGCTTATAATGTCATGTCCACGTCATCAATACCATGTGGACGTGGACCAGTGTGGGTGATCCCGTGTGGACCACTGTTGGTGATCCCGTGTGGACCAGTGTTGGTGATCCCGTGTGGACCAGTGTTGGTGATCCCGTGTGGACCAGTGTTGGTGATCCCGTGTGGACCAGTGTGGGTGATCCCGTGTGGACCAGTGTTGGTGATCCCGTGTGGACCAGTGTTGGTGATCCCGTGTGGACCAGTGTGGGTGATCCCGTGTGGACTAGTGTTGGTGATCCCGTGTGGACCAGTGTGGGTGATCCCGAGTGGACCAGTGTTGGTGATCCCGTGTGGACCAGTGTGGGTGATCCCGTGTGGACCAGTGTGGGTGATCCCGTGTGGACCAGTGTTGGTGATCCCGTGTGGACCAGTGTTGGTGATCCCGTGTGGACCAGTGTTGGTGATCCCGTGTGGACCAGTGTTGGTGATCCCGTGTGGACCAGTGTGGGTGATCCTGTGTGGACCAGTGTTGGTGATCCCGTGTGGACCAGTGTGGGTGATCCCGAGTGGGCCAGTGTTGGTGATCCCGTGTGGACCAGTGTTGGTGATCCCGTGTGGACCAGTGTGGGTGATCCCGTGTGGACCAGTGTTGGTGATCCCGTGTGGACCAGTGTTGGTGATCCCGTGTGGACCAGTGTGAGTGATCCCGTGTGGACCAGTGTTGGTGATCCCGTGTGGACCAGTGTTGGTGATCCCGTGTGGACCAGTGTTGGTAATCCCGTTTGGACCAGTGTTGGTGATCCCGTGTGGACCAGTGTGGGTGATCCCGTGTGGACCAGTGTTGGTGATCCCAATGGACCAGTGTTGGTGACCCCAGGTGGACCAGTGTTGGTGATCCCAGGTGGACCAGTGTTGGTGATCCCGTGTGGACCAGTGTTGGTGACCCCAGGTGGACCAGTGTTGGTGATCCCGTGTGGCCCAGTGTGGGTGATCCCGTGTGGACCAGTGTTGGTGATCCCGTGTGGACCAGTGTGGGTGATCCCGTGTGGACCAGTGTTGGTGATCCCGTGTGGACCAGTGTTGGTGATCCCGTGTGGACCAGTGTTGGTGATCCCGTGTGGACCAGTGTTGGTGATCCCGTGTGGACCAGTGTTGGTGATCCCGTGTGGACCAGTGTGGGTTATCCCAGGTGGAGCAGTGTTGGTGACTCCAGGTGGACCAGTGTTGGTGATCACGTGTGGACCAGTGTTGGTGATCCCGTGTGGACCATTGTTGGTGATCCCGTGTGGACCAGTGTGGGTGATCCCAGGTGGACCAGTGTGGGTGATCCCGTGTGGAACAGTGTTGGTGATCCCGTGTGGACCAGTGTGGGTGATCCCAGGTGGACCAGTGTTGGTGACCCCAGGTGGACCAGTGTTGGTGATCCCGTGTGGACCAGTGTTGGTGACCCCAGGTGGACCAGTGTTGGTGATCCCGTGTGGACCAGTGTTGGTGATCCCGTGTGGACCAGTGTTGGTGATCCCGTGTGGACCAGTGTTGGTGATCCCGTGTGGACCAGTGTGGGTGATCCCAGGTGGACCAGTGTTGGTGACCCCAGGTGGACCAGTGTTGGTGATCCCGTGTGGACCAGTGTTGGTGACCCCAGGTGGACAAGTGTTGGCGATCCCGTGTGGACCAGTGTTGGTGACCCCAGGTGGACCAGTGTTGGTGATCCCGTGTGGACCAGTGTTGGTGACCCCAGGTGGACCAGTGTTGGTGATCCCGTGTGGATCAGTGTGGGTGACCCCAGGTGGACCAGTGTTGGTGATCCCGTGTGGACCAGTGTTGGTGACCCCAGGTGGACCAGTGTTGGTGATCCCGTGTGGACCAGTGTGGGTGACCCCAGGTGGACCAGTGTTGGTGATCCCGTGTGGACCAGTGTTGGTGACCCCAGGTGGACCAGTGTTGGTGATCCCGTGTGGACCAGTGTGGGTGACCCCAGGTGGACCAGTGTTGGTGATCCCGTGTGGACCAGTATTCACCTAGTGGTGTTTGCGGGGGTTGAGCTTTTGCTCTTTCGGCCCATCTCTCAACTCTTTACTAACTACTTTTTTTCCACACCACACACACACACACACACCCAGGAAGCAGTCCGCGACAGCCGACTAACTCCCAGGTACCTATTTACTGCTAGGTAACAGGGGCATTCAGGGTGAAAGAAACTTTGCTCATATGGGGTGACCAGTGTTGGTGATCCCGTGTGGACCAGTGTTGGTGATCCCGTGTGGACCAGTGTTGGTGACCCCAGGTGGACCAGTGTTGGTGATCCCGTGTGGACCAGTGTTGGTGATCCCGTGTGGACCAGTGTGGATGATCCCAGGTGGACCAGTGTTGGTGATCCCGTGTGGACCAGTGTTGGTGATCCCGTGTGGACCAGTGTAGGTTATCTCAGGTGGACCAGTGTGGGTGATCCCAGGTGGACCAGTGTGGGTGATCCCAGGTGGACGAGTGTGGGTGATCCCAGGTGGACCAGTGTGGGTGATCCCAGGTGGACGAGTGTGGGTGATCCCAGGTGGACGAGTGTGGGTGATCCCAGGTGGACCAGTGTGGGTGATCCCAGGTAGACCAGTGTGGGTGATCCCAGGTGGACCAGTGTGGGTGACCCCAGGTGGACCAGTGTGGGTGATCCCAGGTGGACCAGTGTGGGTGATCCCAGGTGGACCAGTGTGGGGGACCCCAGGTGGACCAGTGTGGGTGATCCCGTGTGGACCAGTGTTGGTGACCCCAGGTGGACCAGTGTAGGTTATCCCAGGTGGACCAGTGTGGGTGATCCCAGGTGGACCAGTGTTGGTGACCCCAGGTGGACCAGTGTTGGTGATCCCGTGTGGACCAGTGTTGGTGATCCCGTGTGGACCAGTGTAGGTTATCCCAGGTGGACCTGTGTGGGTGATCCCAGGTGGACCAGTGTGGGTGATCCCAGGTGGACGAGTGTGGGTGATCCCATGTGGACCAGTGTGGGTGATCCCAGGTGGACCAGTGTGGGTGATCCCAGGTGGACCAGTGTGGGTGATCCCAGGTGGACCAGTGTACTCACCTAGTTGTACTCACCTAGTTGTGCTTGCGGGGGTTGAGCTCTGGCTCTTTGGTCCCGCCTCTCAACCGTCAATCAACAGGTGTACAGGTTCCTGAGCCTATTGGGCTCTATCATATCTACACTTGAAACTGTGTATGGAGTCAGCCTCCACCACATCACTTCCTAATGCATTCCATTTGTCAACCACTCTGACACTAAAAAAGTTCTTTCTAATATCTCTGTGGCTCATTTGGGCACTCAGCTTCCACCTGTGTCCCCTAGTGCGTGTGCCCCTTGTGTTAAACAGCCTGTCTTTATCACCCTGGGTGTGTGGGTGACCCCAGGTGGACCAGTGTGGGTGATCCCAGGTGGACCAGTGTGGGTGATCCCAGGTGGACCAGTGTGGGTGACCCCAGGTGGACCAGTGTGGGTGATCCCGTGTGGACCAGTGTTGGTGACCCCAGGTGGACCAGTGTAGGTTATCCCAGGTGGACCAGTGTGGGTGATCCCAGGTGGGCCAGTGTGGGTGATCCCGTCTGGTCCAGTGTTGGTGACCCCAGGTGGACCAGTGTAGGTTATCCCAGGTGGACCAGTGTGGGTGATCCCAGGTGGACCAGTGTGGGTGACCCCAGGTGGACCAGTGTGGATGATCCCTAGTGGACCAGTGTGGGTGATCCCNTACTGCCCCTAATCTTGAAAACGTTGCAAAGATCGCCCGATCCTGGTGGCTTCAGCAAGACAATTTACGTTAATATAAGGCACCGTCGCTCTACGCGGACAGCTGGCACTAATTCTCCCATAATTAGGCAAATTAACAAATTGCTCGCTCCCATTAAGTGACTGAGAATTTCCCTGAATACTCAAAGGGTCCCTTTAAATCCTCAACACAGTTCCTAGGACAGTAATACCGTATACCTGATACCACTGCACAAACCTGCACATAATGATACCGTCAGCATGCCCCCCCATGCTAATGACATCATTAGGCAATCAGTCAGCGATCACATCTACTGACTCACCACACAACATAATACATGCAACATGCAAATGAAACATATGGAATGGCCTCCATAACAATGCAAATTAATCACCAGGACAATATACAGACCTCAGGATATCCACTAATAACCTGCCCCGGCCTGCTTAATTAACTCTAACCTGGCCTAATTACATAATGAGGTACCATGGCACTAACCAAGGCTGGACGATTATACAGAATCGACAGACTGGATCATTTATATGATGATTTACTACACTGACTGGTCCCAAACTCGAGTCAGTCTACACACAACCATAATCTACAGATATATAATTATATCACTACATGATTTACTGTGACAATTTCCCTCTCCAGTACTGCCCCACAGTCACCTGGGCGTGCCACTGACAGGTGTCTCAGCTGCTTCCCTAGCCTGGCCGGGCTAGGGGCCCACACAACTTTTCTCTTATTTCCCTTAATACTGAGACACTGTTACACTGTAAAGTACTCACGTGTCCTTCCACACATTTCCTCATTTCCCAGGTCCTTACCACCTGGCTGTCAACACTTAGCTTGCTCCTCGTGCGTCGACAAGATGTGGCCCTAGGCTGTCCTGGGAAGGTGGCCAAGGGGGTGGCCAAAGGTGGTGGCCTAACATGTGGCCACCGCATGGCCTTCAGGAGGGTGGCCACGGGTGGCGCGTGACGTCACAGCACCCCACCCTACCCGGCTGCTCGCGCGCGGGGTAAAGGGGGGTGGCCTGGGCCGGCCCGGGCCGGGCCGCACGGGTGGCCAGGGGGTGGCCACGTGGCGCCTGGGGTATACACACAGGTGGATGGGGAATCACCACTAAACCCCAACCAACTAGAGCATGACTCGCTCTTACACTGGGGTGACAAGGGTGACACTGGCCGGCGTCACCTACCCCATGGGGCTCTGATAGCTGCCCCATGGGTGATCACTGTCTCTGAGGCTGTCCTGCATTTATCGGTCCCAGTTTCTCGCGAATTTGGGCTTCGACACACCCAGGGTGGCTGGAGTGCCATGCAACATGAGTAAACTGAACGACAGGAGCGATAACGGTGGTGGGGGTGGCAGGCCTGCCACCCCCACCTGGACACTCTTCACACCCTTGCTGCCCAATTCAAACTCAACTCTTGGCGGGCTAGAGAGACTCACATCCCCATATTTCTCCCCCTACCTTGTCTTGACCAATCAGCAGGAAGCCGGCACTGTTCCTCATGCCGCTTCCAATAACAGCTCTTGGCGCCAAAACTCGGCATAGGAGCAGGGGTGCCTAGACCAATCACAGATGCCCCTCGCCCTGTGGCGTGGCGTGACGTCACAGGGAGGGTGAGGCCTAACACAACGTCTCAACGTCTCCCTTGGTGGGGGGGAAGGCAACGTTCCCCTTCTGTCCCCCCCACCCGTAACGGATTTTGTGTTATACTACCTCTCACACCTACACTCTCAAATCTCTCTGTTTCACAGAACAGGAAAAATTTGCTGTAATTCTCTCTACAGAGCAATCACAGAGCTCTAATTAGTTTTAACTGACAGCATTTAACATAAGCTTTCATATGACACCCAACAAGTATATGTAAATTTTGAAAGCTTCAGTTTCTAGAGTCCCTAGAGCGACTAGCCTATTCTAGAAACTAGGAAAACTAGCTGAGGAGATTCTACATCTCCTCACACACTCTTTGACTTAATCTCTGCAGTGAAAGTTCCAATCACTGGTATGGCTACCTTTGAAGCATAGGCAGTGGCTTTGCCATTATAGTTTTCAAGCTTTGGGAACTGTTTTTTAAATTTCTCATAGTGGCATTCAGCAATGGTGTCGATGTTTGATCCAGTGTCAATGAGAACTTTGAGACAAACACCAGCAACGTATACTATAGTCCCTGGGTTGTTTGGAAGATCATTCCATTCTGTGATTGCTTGTACTCCACAAATGTAATCACATTCACTGTCATCTGAGACTGGTTGTAATGACATGTTGTTTTGTATATTATTAACATTCTGGATTTGAGGTGCAATATTGTGTTTGCCACCTCGATCCCTATGACCTGATCCTCGTACAGTGCTTTTATTCATTGATTGTGGTTTCTTTAGTGAGGAACGACACATAGCACCAAAATGACCTAGTTTTCTACACTCATAGCACTTTTTACCTTGAGCAGGACAAACATTACCTTGGTGTGGGTAGTCTCCTCCACAATTGTAACATTTATTGTTGATAACCTCTGATGCGAGTCGTTGTGACTGCTTGAGTCTTGTTCCATGACTCCAGTTGTGATGTGGTTCTCGGCTCAATTTACTGTTAGGTTTGGCATGATATCGTCTATGATCACGGTGTCCTCCCTGAACCTTACATACCTCATCACTGTTAGTAACAGTGGCAGAACCGTTGTTGGCACTGCACTCCATGACACGAGCATCACGTGCAGCATCTTCCATTCGACGAGCCATGTCCAGTATCTTGGTAAGAGAACTTTCACCATCAACAAGTTCTAGAGCTCTTCGACGGAGACGTGTAGATGTACATGTTTCAATTATTTGCTGTTTGATTTCTTTGTCAGCATCAGCAAACTCACAATGGGTTGCTAAACCCTGCAGACGTGTATGGTATTGATCAACAGTTTCATTAGAGAGTTGTTTCGCTCTCCTGAAATGCATAATTTCCATAGCAGTATTTTGCCTTGGTTTGAAATTCTCAGTTAATTTGGCTTTGGCAGTGTCATAATCTTTGACACCACCAGTGTCTTTCAGTGTATCAAAGATGTCACAAACTCTATCACCTGCATAATGAAGTAGAAAGGCACGCTTTCTTTCAGCACTTTTAATGTCTGAAACTATCAACAAATTTTCAAACCTTTTAAGCCATTTGGTCCACCTCTGTGACAGGTTTGTCTGGTCACAGTTAGGATCAAATGCAGGAAACTGAGGTATATTTGCCATTTTTACTGAATAAATGTAAACGTATCACTTAAATGTTCCTCAGAATACTAAACACTTACTGCACTGTATATGTTAGTTAAGAATTGACTGTAATTACTTTAATTTTGCAAAGCACACAAGCATTTTAATGCAAAAGTTCACAACAGTGCACAATACAGCAGCAACTGACTTCTTACCTAGCCCTTGTGTACATGTGTTGTTCCTACTCACAGCACCACAGCAGTTGTTAGCAGTTGGCACAACAGTTGTCAGCAGTTGGCACAGCAGTTGTCAGCAGTTGGCACAGCAGTTGGCACAGCAGTTGTCAGCAGTTGGCACAGCAGTTGGCACAGCAGTCAGTTCACAGCATAAAGAATTGTGTTGATGTCGTTTCGTATACAAAACATTGGGTTTTGTACACCACATCAAAGCGTCGTTTCGTACACAGCATCGGCACACATGGATCGCAGATTCCTTAGTACACAGCTTGAGTCAGCACAGCTTGGGTAGCACAGAGCATTGGTTAGCACACAGCATCGTTTAGCACACATCATTGGTTAGCACACAGCATCGGGTATGGTGCTCACAGACAGTTCGACTTCCTTCCTCCTCCAGGGGGTGAGATCACATGTTCTTCCTTGTGTTTTAAGCCAAACAAATACCTGCGTTCCCAGTACATCCTCGTCGCCAGTGTGGTGTTTGTGTGTAACTGAGGAAGTCTTGGTTGTAAGGTTGATGTTAAGCCATTGCTTGGTTACTGACTTTAATACTTATAAACGATTACATGACTAGTAGCTACCAAGCTTGGTGGGCATCCTGTACGCTCCTTGTTTATGATGTTGTGTTGATTTAGGGGCGACGACGATCGTGGGGTCGGATGCACCCCGGCGTACCCGTTAAGGGTGAATCGCAATGCCTGGAAAGGTGGAACGCCAAGCCAAATCGCGAAACTAGTGACGCCAATCACTAGAAACTAATATGCCATACGGCAAATAAACGCACAGTCAGGCAGATGATTGGGGAGTCCCAGGAGTCCCTCAGAGTGACAAGCACCGGCCCCGCTCCACACAGAGAACACCAGGTAGCAAAACCAAAATGCTGTCCCCAATTTAAACGCAAAAAGTCATCCGGTGTCCCCCGGCAGAACAGAAGCCGGCCGCCCACCACGGCTGAGGGCACACCAGGAGCCCACCAAGATCCGCCAACCCCCGGCACCTCTCGGCCAAGCCGGCCCCCGAACACCATCACACCGCCGGGAGAACCAGCCAGTACACGTCAAAAAAAAAAAAAACTATCAACAATCCTGTGACCCAAGGCGATACGTGCGCCAGGCGTCGTACAATCGGACCACTGAAAAGGGATGCCAAATGGCAGTAGCAAAACCAAAACGCGAAAACAAGACGTGACCAGGCGGCCCCCAGGCGGAGGTGCTGTCCAGACGTCCGCTCGGCTTCAAGGTTGAACCAGGAGTCCCGCTCCTTGTTTACTTTCTCTACTGGCATCTCAGCCACAACACACACAAACGGATGGTACTGTTTTCTATGAACATAAGTTCTTTCCTCTGAATTAAAAATAAATACTTGTTTCCATATGTTTGGATAAAATCACCGGAAATAGTACACTGTTCCATGATCCCCCCTATTGACCTTAATAATACATATATTAAAAAGCACACGTGCTAAGTATATTTTTGTTAAGATGAACTAATCAGTTGTAACTGAGCAGTGTTTGGACATAAAATGGATCTTGCATATGTATTTTTTTCTGTCAATTATTTTAGTTCCCCCCTCGCCGATAATGGGAACGGCCGCCCATAAAGATGTTTTCTCTGAAACAAATTTAAAGAAAATGGAACATATACCTGGGGCTACTAGCACAAACTAAAACTCGAGTCCTGTTCTCATTTATTTTTTCACCTGATTATTTTTTTACCTGATTATTGAAACCTTACCAAATGTAGGGGGGAAACTCTTTATTTCAGATGCACTTGTTATCAGGAATTAGAAACAAATATATTTTTTTACATAAACACACACACACATCTAGAAACCGATCCTATCTGCTCATCATGGGGAACTTTAATCATAGAAGGATAGACTGGGAAAACAGAGAACCACATGGAGGTGAGGAAACATGGAGAGCAAAACTGCTAGAGGTGACAACTAGAAACTTTTTAAGTCAGCATGTCAAGGGTCCCGCGAGAATGAGAGGCAATGATGAACCAGCAAGACTTGACCTAGTATTCACTCTGAACGATTCAGACATAAGGGAAATCGGTCTTGAAGCCCCTGTGGGTATGAGTGATCACAGTGTACTGTTGTTTGAATATCTGGTCGAAGAAGGGTTAATGTACTCAAGGAAGGGACCAGAAAACAAGAGGCTGGCATTCCGGAAGGGAAACTATGAGGAGATGAGAAAATTCCTAACTAAAATAGCTTGGGAAAAAGAGCTCAGAGGAAAGACGGTTCAAGACATGATGGACTACATCACACAGAAGTGTAAGGAGGCAGCAGACAAGTACGTCCCAGTCCAAAAAGAAAAAAAATGAAATGGAAATGAGAAACCCATGGTTTAATCAGAGTTGCAAGCAGCAAAGCAGCTAAGTAAAAGGGCATGGAGAAACTATAGAAACAACAGAACACTAGAGAGCAGAGAAAGATACCAGAGAGCCAGGAATGAATACGTCAGGGTGAGAAGAGAGGTAGAGAGGCAACATGAAAATGACATAGCGAGCAAGGCAAAGACTCAACCCAAACTGCTGCAAGCCACATCAGGAGGAAAACAACAGTGAAGGAACAGGTAATGAAACTGAGGATAGGGGCAGAAAGATTCACTACAAACGACAAGGAAGTGTGCGAGGAACTCAATAAGAAATTCCAAGAAGCCTTCACCTCAGAGCAAGGAGAAGTCCCAGAGATAAGGGAGGGAACACCAACCCAGACACCACTAGAGGAGTTTGAGATTACCAGTGGGGAGGTGAGGAAGCATCTGCTAGATTAGGACGTGACGAAGGCTATAGGCCCGGATGGAATCTCACCATGGATCCTTAAGGAAGGAGCAGAGGTTCTGTGCCTACCACTCTCCATAGTGTACAACAAGTCACTGGTAACTGGCGAACTGCCAAAAATTGGAAGACGGCCAATGTGTCCCAATATACAAGAAGGGTGATAGGCAGGAGGCACTGAACAACAGGCCAGTGTCCCTAACTTGCATTCCATGCAAGATGATGGAAAAGATTGTGCGAAAAAAGCTAGTGGAACATCTGGAGCAAAAGAACTTTGCAACACAACATCAACATGGGTTCAGAGATGGCAAATCATGCCTAACAGGATTAATTGAGTTCTATGACCAGGCAACAAAAATCAGGCAAGAGAGAGAGGGCTGTCCAGACTGCATATTTCTGACTGCCAGAAAGCTTTTGACACAGTACCACATAAGAGACTAGTGCACAAACTGGAGATGCAGGCAGGAGTGAAAGGGAAGGTACTCCACTGGATAAAAGAGTACCTAAGCAACAAGACACAGCGAGTCACCATGAGAGGTGAGGTCTCGGAATGGCGGGGAGTCACCAGTGGAGTCCCACAGGGATCAGTCCTTGGACCTATACTGTTTCTGATATACGTAAATGATCTTCCAGAAGGAATTGACTCGTTCCTCTCGATGTTTGCTGACGATGCGAAAATTATGAGGAGAATCAGGACAGAGGAGGATAGTATGAGGCTACAAGATGACCTAGACAAACTGAAGGATTGGTCCGACAAATGGCTACTAAAGTTCAACCCAAGTAAATGTAAGGTAATGAAACTATGAGGAGGAACTAGGAGGCCAGTCACTGGATACCGAATGGAAGATGAAGTCCTTCACGAAACGGACAGAGAGAAAGATCTGGGAGTTGATATCACGCCAAACCTGTCTCCTGAAGCCCACATCAAAAGAATAACATCAGCGGCCTATGCGAGGCTGGCTAACATCAGTACTACTTTCAGAAACCTGTGTAAGGAATCCTTCAGAACCTTGTATACCACATATGTAATGCCAGTCCTGGAGTATGTAGCCCCAGCATGGAGTCCATACCTAGTCAAGCACAAGACGAAGCTGGAAAAAGTTCAGAGGTATGCCACTAGATTAGTCCCAGAACTAAGAGGCATGAGTTACGAGGACAGACTACGTGAACTGCACCTCACGTCGCTGGAAGACAGAAGAGCTAGGGGGGACATGATCACCACATACAAAATTCTCAGGGGAATTGACTGGGTGGACAAGGATGGATTATTTAACACGGGTGGCACATGCACAAGGGGACACAGGTGGAAGCTGAGTACCCAAATGAGCCACAGAAACATTAGAAAGAACTTTTTCAGTGTCAGTGTAGTTAGTAAATGGAATGCCCTAGGAAGTGATGTGGTGGAGGCTGACTCCGTACACAGTTTCAAATGTAGATATGACAGAGCCCAGTAGGCTCAGGAATCTGTACATCAGTTGATTGACGGTTGAGAGGCGGGACCAAAGAGCCAGAGCTCAACCCCCGCAAACACAACTAGGTGAGTTCAACTTGGTGAGTACACACACACACATACATACTTGCATCAATAAAATGCCACCAAAACTTCTATATTACTTTTCAACTGTGTGTTTTTTGTTTTAATCCATTGAACATTCGCCCTCTGAAATATTCATAAGTAGGGCCCCCCCCCCCCTAGAACTCATGCAACACCCCGGGGCCAAATAAGGAATTTTCAGCTCGGGCTATAAAATACTCCAAAAACTTCTATATTCCTTTTCAACTGTGTGTTTTTTGTTTTGTTTTAATCCATTGAACATTCACGCTCTGAACCATTCGTAAGTAGGGACCCCCCCCCCCTTGATGTCTTAATACTCATGTAACACCCCGGGGCCAAATAAAGAATTTTTGAACTCATGCTGTGGGCTTGCCCGGGGAGGGGAGCGGGTGGGGGGTGGGGGGTACTGGAGGTCATGAGGGGAGCGGGGTCTGGGTGTACAGGCCGCCACCCCACCAGGCCTGACATCTAGCCAGGCTCATACCGCGCGACTTGTGCCCTAACCCAACCGCTTAAAAATCAATTTTTCTTGAATTGGCTCCCAGACGTCGAGTCGACATGACACTGCCCAACCGTTTCTCAAAATCAATTCATTATATGTCTCATTTCACACTACTCACACACAGGTGCCTAGTTGGTCCATGTGCACACACAGGTGTCTAGAAGGTTCATATGCACACACACACACAGGTGACTAGATGGTTCATGTGCACACACAAACAGGTGCCTAGATGGTTCATGTGCACACACACACAGGTGCCTAGATGGTTCATGTGCACACACACACACAGGTGGATAGATGGTTCATGTGCACAAACACACAGGTGCCTAGATGGTTCATGTGCATACATACAGGTGGCTAGATGGTTCATGTGCACACACAGGTGGCTAGATGGTTCATGTGCACAAACACACAGGTGCCTAGATGGTTCATGTGCATACATACAGGTGCCTAGATGGTTCATGTGCACACACAGGTGGCTAGATGGTTCATGTGCACAAACACACAGGTGCCTAGATGGTTCATGTGCACACACACAGATGGCTAGATGGTTCATGCACACAAACACACAGGTGCCTAGATGGTTCATGTGCACACACACAGGTGCCTAGATGATTCATGTGCACACACAGGTGGCTAGATGGTTCATGTGCACAAACACACAGGTGCCTAGATGGTTCATGTGCACACACACAGATGGCTAGGTGGTTCATGTGCACACACACAGGTGCCTAGATGGTTCATGTGCACACACACAGGTGCCTAGATGATTCATGTGCACACACACAGGTGGCTAGATGGTTCATGTGCGCACACACAGGTGCATAGATGGTCCATGTGCACACACAGGTGGCTAGATGGTTCATGTGCACACACAGGTGGCTAGATGGTTCATGTGCACAAAAACACAGGTGCCTAGAAGGTTCATGTGCACACACACAGGTGCCTAGATGGTTCATGTGCACACACAGGTGCCTAGATGATTCATGTGCACACACACAGGTGGCTAGATGGTTCATGTGCGCACACACAGGTGCCTAGATGGTTCATGTGCACACACAGGTGGCTAGATGGTTCATGTGCACACACAGGTGGCTAGATGGTTCATGTGCACACACACAGGTGCCTAGATGGTTCATGTGCACACACAGGTGACTGCATGGTTCATGTGCACACACACAGGTGACTGCATGGTTCATGTGGACACACACACAGGTGGCTGCATGGTTCATGTGCACACACACACAGGTGACTGCATGGTTCATGTGCACACACACACAGGTGGCTGCATGGTTCATGTGCACACACACAGGTGACTGCATGGTTCAAGTGCACACACACACAGGTGGCTGCATGGTTCATGTGCACACACACACAGGTGACTGCATGGTTCATGTGCACACACACACAGTTGACTGCATGGTTCATGTGCACACACACAGGTGGCTAGATGGTTCATGTATACACACAGAGGTGTGTGTGCACACACACCTGTGGTGGAATGGTTCATGTGCACACACAGGTGACTAGATGGTTCATGTGCACACACAGGTGACTAGATGGTTCATGTGCACACACAGATGACTAGATGGTTCATGTGCACACACACACACACACACAGGTGACTAGATGGTTCATGTGCACACACAGGTAAATAGATGGTTCATGTGCACACACACACAGGTGACTAGATGGTTCATGTGCACACACACACACAGGTGACTAGATGGTTCATGTACACACACACACAGGTGACTAGATGGTTCATGTACACACACACACAGGTGACTAGATGGTTCATGTGCACACACAGGTGACTAGATGGTTCATGTGCACACACACACAGGTGACTAGATCGTTCATGTGCACACACACACAGATGACTAGATGGTTCATGTGAACACACACACAGGTGACTAGATGGTTCATGTGCACACACAGGTGACTAGATGGTTCATGTGCACACACACACACAGGTGACTAGATGGTTCATGTGCACACACACACAGGTGACTAGATGGTTCATGTGCACACACACACAGGTGACTAGATGGTTCATGTGCACACACACAGGTGACTAGATGGTTCATGTGCACACACAGGTGACTAGATGGTTCATGTGCACACACAGGTGACTAGATGGTTTATGTGCACACACACACAGGTGACTAGATGGTTCATGTGAACACACACACAGGTGACTAGATGGTTCATGTGAACACACACACAGGTGGCTGCATGGTTCATGTGCACACACACACAGGTGACTGCATGGTTCATGTGCACACACACACAGGTGACTGCATGGTTCATGTGCACACACACAGGTGGCTAGATGGTTCATGTATACACACAGAGGTGTGTGTGCACACACACCTGTGGTGGAATGGTTCATGTGCACACACACAGGTGGCTAGATGGTTCATGTATACACACAGAGGTGTGTGTGCACACACACCTGTGGTGGAATGGTTCATGTGCACACACAGGTGACTAGATGGTTTATGTGCACACACAGGTGACTAGATGGTTCATGTGCACACACAGGTGACTAGATGGTTCATGTGCACACACACACACACAGATGACTAGATGGTTCATGTGCACACACAGGTAATAGATGGTTCATGTGCACACACACACAGGTGACTAGATGGTTCATGTGCACACACACACACAGGTGACTAGATGGTTCATGTACACACACACACAGGTGACTAGATGGTTCATGTGCACAAACAGATGACTAGATGGTTCATGTGCACACACAGGTAACTAGATGGTTCATGTGCACACACACACAGGTGACTAGATGGTTCATGTGCACACACACACAGGTGACTAGATGGTTCATGTGCACACACACACAGGTGACTAGATGGTCATGTGCACACACACAGGTGACTAGATGGTTCATGTGCACACACACACAGGTGACTAGATGGTTCATGTGCACACACACACAGGTGACTAGATGGTTCATGTGCACACACACACACACCCAGGTGGTAAGATGGTTTCATGTGCACACACACACACAGGTGACTAGATGGTTCATGTGCACACACACACAGGTGACTAGATGGTTCATGTGCACACACA
>WNGS01164105.1:34982-45834 GCA_020271785.1 Procambarus virginalis
AAGTGTCAGCATCGTTGTAGCATCTTGTGGAAAAGTTCTCTGTTATCCACCTGTCATTTTTCTTGCAGTTGTGACGGCTACTTATATTGTGTTCTTTAAGGTAAGGTCTTCCGACATGAGTACACCCAGGTCCTTTACATTGCCTTTTCGTTACTATGTTATGATTGCTGAGTTTTGTACGTGGTTGTTTTTATTTTTTCATTTTTTCACATAGACGCATGAGCTGGGAACTTGTCTTCGTTAAACACCATATATTTTTCTGTAGCCCATTAGAAAGACCGATCTACATCTGACTGGAGGTTTGCCTGTCCTCTATGTTGCCATACTCTAGTGAAGATCCTGGTGTCATCTGCAAAGGATGATACAGTGATCATCATAGAGCGTAACATTAGCAGCGCCCACTGTTTTTTAGTAGCAAGCTTAGGTATACCTAAATGTATACACTGCTGTGCGTTTGTAGCCAAGCACACAGCCAGTGTGTTGCTCCTATATGAAACATTATTAATGTGGATGAAAAAAAGGTTGGCACCCCCCCCCCCACTCCACAGTACCCTCACCACTATATATATCATCCATGTACATATAACAGACAGTAATAACAATTACAGGCCAATGTTTTGCTCAATTAAAATTAACATCTTGCAATGGACAGTTTTTTCCCCTGGGAAAATTATGTTTTATTTAATTTGTCTAATATATGGCGGAATACACAGGGTATGTATTATTATTTAATGAAACCATTATTTAATTAATGTTTCAGGACGAGCGAAACAGAATGTAATTTTTTTATTCTCGCTAAAACTATAAGAAAAAACTTTAAAATATAAATTGCGTAATGATACCATTAAGTAAGTAATTATCCAAAAAGAAGGCACCAAACCGGGAAGGCTAAGTAGCACCATCAAATGTGCGGAATAATCAGAGGCCGCTAAATATCACCAAGGATGCCAATACGAGAACAAAATCGCATAAGGCGAACAATATCAAAAGTATCCGATTCCCCAAGAATTCTATCGAGGGACAAGTGACTGCGGGGGGGCGGTCGGAAAGCAAGACACACGCTCGTCCTGGAAGTCAGGACATTCAACAAGAATATGCACGTCGGTAAGAGGGACAACACATTTGGACAATAAGGAGCTGAGTGGTGCTCCATTAAGTGACCGTGAGTTAAGCGAGTATGGCCAAAACGCAACCGAGCTACAGCCATTTCCCACCGCCGGTTAAGGTGGCAGGAGGAAGGCCACGGGGACACACAACGCTTAACAGTTCGCAGTTTGTTACCAACAACAGAAGACCAACAACCCTGCAACGCGCAAGGATGGGGCGAATAATAACTTCCGGATGAATAACCAGATAAAAGTCGGAAAAAGGAATACCTTTACGGGAAATGGGACAAGTGCAGATAGCCTCCCTAGCGGCAGCATCCACATGCTCATTTAAAGAAACACCAACATGGCTGGGAACCCAGCAAAACTCCACGAATTTAAATTTACTAGAGATAAGTAACAGCCAATGTTGAATCTCGACGACAACGGGATAAACAGGATTAAAGGACCCGAGAGCCATGAGGGCACTACGAGAGTCAACGACAATCAGAAAGGAGGATTGACAACGAGAAACCAGGAGACGGAGAGCATGTAGAATAACATAAAGCTCCTCTGTGAAGATGGTAGTCTCCGAAGGGAGGCGACACATATAAGTGCGGTCAGGAAAAACAACGGAGTAGCCAACACCGTCGCGGACTTAGACCAATCGGTGAAGATGGAAACTGAGTGGGAGTGTGAAGAAAAGTGCTCAAGAAAAAGGCGTTTCAGAACCGTAGGAGTAGAAGCTTAGTAATGCGAGTCAAAGAAGTACAAAACTTCGGAAGGGGAACCCTAAACGGGGGGCAAGGAAGGCACAATACGAGGAGAAATATGAGAAAGATGAATGGAAAGAGAGACCTGTATGGGAGATAGCCGGAAAGACTGAGAGAGGTGGTGAAGAGAAACAGGAACTACAGGAGGAGTAAAAGTCAAAGCACCACAGAGGCGAGAGTAAGGACCGTACCAGATAGCGAAGACAGTAGCGATCACAGCGGTCCTGGAGAGATAGGAAAAAAGTGTCAACATACAAGCTGAGGGCGGGAGTCGAACGAAAGGCACCAGAGCTGAGGCGCAACCCAGCATGATGCAAAGCATCAAGTTGGTGAAGAGTAGAAGGAGAAGCGGACGAGTAAGTAGGGCAACCATAATCGAGTTTAGAAAGGAAGAGTGAGGAATGTAGAGAGAGGAGCGTACGCCTAACTGCCCCCCCCCTCCAAGAAATATGGGACAAAACCTTAAGGAGGGAAAGGGCCTTAGGGTATTCAGCATGGAGGTAAGAGATATGGGGCGACCAAGACAAACGAGTGTCAAAGATTAACCCCAGAAGCTTAGCGGAATCCTTGTACACAAGGGGATGTCCATAAAGAGACAAAGAGGGACGAAGAATGACACGCTTCCGAGTACAAATCATAGCACAAGTCTTAGACGCAGAGAACTTGAAGCCATTATCGGTGGCCCAAGACGACACGGCATCAATCGCAAGTTGAAGCCGGCGTTGAAGGAGAGGTGAATCATCACCCCCAACAGTAAAAGGTAAGATCGTTTACCTAGAGAACGGAGAAGATGCTAGAAGGAAGGGAGGAAAGAAGACCATTAAGAGCAACAAGAAAAAGAGTAGTGCTCAGAACACTACCTTGGGTCACATCCTCATATTGCCGAAAAGGGGGCAGGGAGAGTGGTACCGAGCCTCACTCGAAAGGAACGACGAGAGACGAAACTTTGGAGGAAGAGTGGGAGATTCCCACGAAGACCAAAAGAATGAAGTTGGGACAGAATATGACACCGCCAGGTAGTGTCGTAAGCGTTTTCCAAGTCAAAAAGGACGGCAACAACGGAGGTCTTCGCAGCAAAAGCAGTACGAATGTAGACCTCCAAGTTCACCAGGACATCTGTTGTGCTGCGGCATTTGCGAAAACCAAATTGAGAAGGGGAAAGGAGGTGATAGTGCTCTAAGAACCACATCAGACTAACGTTAACCATCCGTTCAAAGAGATTGCAGACACAACTCGTGAGGCAAATAGGGAGGAAGTCCTTTGGGAAAGACCCGAGAGACCCTGGTTTCCGAACAGGGAGGACAACAGCATCGAACCAGTCCTCAGGGACTGACAACGACTCCCAGACCTGATTAAACAGACTAAGTAAATACTGAAACGAGCACGGAGGGAGATTTCGAAGCATCTCATTACGAATGTCATCGGAGCCTACCGCCGTAAAACCGCAGAGGGCCAGTGCAGACCGGAGCTCAGAGACAGAGAAGGGATCGTTATAGGGAAGCCAGAGATAGGTACAGAAATCTAAAGGACGAGATTCAAGAAGAGGCTTATGAAGAAGGAAGGAATGGGGGAGAGGAGAACCAGAGCTAACATCCGAAAAGTGGGAACCCAATTCAGTCGTGACCTGCAACGGGTCCGCCACAAGAGTATCACCCAGGTGAAGGACCAGGAAGACATCGGGAACGAACTTACCCACAATCTTACGGATACGCTTCCAGACCAGTGGTAGAGGAGTTTCGGACGTGATAGTGGGGACATAAGACATCCAACATGCACGTTTAGCCATATGGATGGTCCTACGGGCCACCACACTTGCCATCCGAAACAAAAGAAAAATTCAAGTGTTTGCCGGCGATGCTGTCTCTTTCAGGCTGCATGCTTACAGCGGACAGCCCGAGCACAGTCCACATTCCACCAGGGAACGCACTTCCGCTTTCCCTGAGACTAAGAGCAAGGAATAAAGCGGAGGGCAGCATCGAAGACTGTGTCATATAAAAAGGAGGAGGGCGCGAGGGAAAGGCAGAATGGAAAGGTCGGTGATAGTAGCATGGACGGTAAAGAGGGGGCCAGTCAGCCACGGCAAACCGCCACTTAGGGAAGTAGAGGGGAGGGTGAAAAGAGAAAAAGGAAACCAGGATGGGAAAATGGTCACTGCCATGGAGGTCATCAAGAACCCGCCACTGGAAATCTAAGTAAAGGGAAGACGAGCAAAGAGAAATATCAAGACAGGAAAGGGAGCGAGTCCGAGAGTCTAAATGAGTATGCTCACCAGAATCCAGAAGAGACAGGGAAGAAGAGAGGATGAACGGTTCAAGAAGGCGACCTCGAGTGTTTATCAGACCATCACCCCACAGGGTATGTCGACAATTGAAATCACCTAGCAGGAGCACTGGCTCCGACAAGGAGTCCAGTAGGTGTTTATTAAGATAAGGAAGACAGAGCTGGACGCTCGGGGGGAGATAAATGGAACAAACCGTGTACCATTTCCTGACAAAGATACGAGCAGCAGAACAATGGAGAGGCGAAGGAAAAAGTAAGGGAACAAAAGGAACATCAGAGCGAATTGAGAGAGCAGAAGAGTTAGGAGCGCCAGCTGTTGCTGGAGGGGGGGGGGGGAGAGAGAAAGGAATGGCCACGAAAGCGACCAGGACGCGCACCAAGCATCGGCTCCAGAAGACAGACACAAAGGGGCAAAAATCGTGAAAGCAGAAGTTGGAATTCAAGGAAATTGGTGTTATAACCACGAATGTTCCATTGAAGAATAAACATCGACAGGAAGAGAAAGGACAGCAACAGAGAAAAATGAAGAAACAAAGGCGAAAAGGGAACACAGTATGTTAAAGAAGCGCTGGATCAGGGTCAGGGTCAGCAAATTCAGGGTTAGGGGCATGAGTAAACCGAGTAAAGAAGGAGGGAAGGGAGCTGGAGGACCGACCAGGGGCGGATGAGCAGGGTTTGGAGGGGAAAGAGGGGCGGGGGGACAACCGATGGTCAAGGACAGCAGTTGGAGGGGCAGAAACCAGGTAGGGCACCTCAGCAAGGGCAGCAACCAAGAGAGGAGCAGGGGGGCCAAAGAGACCTCCATAACAGGAACAGGGGGAGGAACCAGCGAAACGGAAGGAGATGGAGCGAGAGAATCAGAGGTAGGGGGCAAGGATGAAAGCGAAGCCTTCTTACCTGCTGGGGAGGAGGAAGAAGAGGAGCCAGGCTTACGTTTCTGACTCAAAGAGACAGGCGTCCCGCCAACAATGTACTGGGCAACATATTCCAGTGTCTCAACAGGAGAAACAGAACGAGAGCAAACACGACGGCCACTGGGTGAGTGATGAGCATCAGCCTGTACTGACAAGTGGCGTGGAGAGCGAAGAGATGGAGGAGAAGGATGGGAAGGAGGATCGGAGGGAGACAAGGAAGAAGACACAGGAGACACGACAGACTGGGAAGAAAGAAGGGGAACCCCAGACAGAGAGGTAGGAGGGGGACCCTCCGGGACAGAACGCAAAGGAACAGAAGAGGAGGCAGTGGGCGTGTCTTGGTCTAAGGCCCGGAAACAGTCGTGAGACTTAGGAAGGCGGGAAGGACGAGAAGAGGAAGAGCGCAACACGCGAGCATAAGAGAAGTTAGCATAAGGGGGGAGACGGCGAACTTGGCGCCTCGCCTCAGGAAAAGATAAACGTTCCCGGTGCTTCAAGTTGAGGACGGCTGCCTCAAGCTTGTAATGCATACACGTGCGGGAGAAGGTAGGGTGGGCCTCACCGCAATTGAGGCAGCGAGCCTGGGGAGAAGTGCTCTCCGACTTAGAGTGACCCTCGTCCCAACACAAAGGACAGAGAGAGACAGTACTGGAGCAGCAGAGGGCTCCATGCCCAAATCTCCAGCACTTATCACAGAGCCGAGGAGAGGGAATGTACTCCTGTACGGAGCACCTGGCACCAGCAAGAATGACAGAGGGCGGAAGGGACCTAATATCAAAGATAGTATTCACATCCCGAAGCGGTTGACAACGACGACCACGAGGGTAACGAGTAAACGAGTCAACCTGGAGGACAGAATGGCCTTGGGCTTCGAGGACATGCCGAATATCTTCTTGGCAATCCTGCAGATTCCGGACACTGGTCGCAACATGGGGCGAGAGGAGAATAGTGCCAACACTGGCATTCAACCGAGCGTTCTTGGAGACCCGAACAGGGATCTCGCCAAGGCAGGGTAAGGCGGCCAAGCGGGAGGTTGCATCCTGAGAAGGAGCACCAAAGACACGTGTACCGAGACGGGTTGGGTTGGAGGTAAAAGAGGCGTCTACGGAATCGACAAGGTGCCTATGGTGGGAGAAATCGTCAGGAGGCGAAGAATCAAGAGGGGGGAGATCAAAGTATTTGGCCACAAAGCGGGACCAAACAAAGCTTGAAACGCATCATTATTGGAAGGAATCGAGTGAGTACGGCCGTAGCGAGGATAGAGTTGAGAACCCCCTGAGAGAGATGGGTTAAAAGGCGTAGTAGTCACTACTAGAGACTGAGCTGTGCCAGGGGACGAGGTGGTCACCACTGGGGGCTTGGGACTCGACCCAACCACAGAGGAGGGAGGGGAGCCGAGGGGAGTAGTCAGGAGGGTCAGAGGAGGAGCAAGGTCGGGGTCCAATGCAGCGGGGGCTAGAGCCCGGTCGTCCAACACTGTCTGACTCAGGTGCTTGGTCGCCCACCCCACGAGCCCGAGAAGGTAAAAGAGGAACAGAATTAGACATAAGGACGAGGCGAAAAACATTCATTCCCGAATGTGCATACAATTAGAGGCAGGACACCTAACAAGAGGCTATCGCCGATCATGCCTGGGCCCCCTAGGGGTGCGTCGTGAGTATACGCACCACAAACGCCACCTTAAGAACCGTCAGCCCGTCGAGATCGGGTTCAGTGACGAAAGGAGGATTGACAATAAAAGGTTCCCCTCGCTCTCAAAGTTGGGTACTACAGTTCTACGGGTACAAGAGTATGCCTCTCCAAGCACCTGGCCGTCAAAATAGAAGAAGTTCAAAAGAATAACCAAAACAAGCAAAAGGTCAGCAGGAAACGACAAGCAGATAGGAGAAGATGGGGGAGAAAAACGAAACATATGGAAAAGGAAAAGCGATCAGGCACAATTGGAGAAGACAGCAGCAGGAGCATATGGCCACAAAAGGACACATGACTGTCCCACGGAGCATCACACTCCGGCAGCCGACCAGCAAGCCCCCTCACGGCGTCAACGGGCCGGATGGGGAGCGGGATGATACCATTAAGATGAAATACCACATTCACACAATTACTTACCTTAATAGAATTAATTAGATACCTTAATAATGCCATTAAAACGACGGAGTTCACATCAGTGGGTACAGTAGCGAGGTGCTAGGCTGGGTGATGTGACCCCCATGTTCTCATGTGTTTCTTTACCGTCATTCACAGCTCATAGTTTTGTCAGTAATGTTTAAACTCGGCCAGTTTAATCGTACATATAATTCTTATAAGCATCATGGGCGTGGCTTATATAAACCGTTTGGGGCCTGGCATCTGGGTTATGGGCTATTCATGCCTGTGCCACCTCTTGGGTGGCTTAATCTTTATCAATCAATCAATCAATCGTCATCTGGAATCATTCGGTAAACTCCTTTCATTCAAATATTTTTTAAAATCTCCGTCATTTAATCACCTTTTAAATCTCTGTCCCTTAAACTTGCCGTTTCTCTAAGATGTCTGAACTGGGCTCGTTAAAACTCGTCATTTAAACTTTTCAAAGTGATGCGAGTCCTTCTTCTAATGAATTCACTGCGATATGACTTATGCTCGGAAATCTAACAAAAACACACCAATTATTCATTTACAAATGTATGAAATAAGGTTTCTTCAGTTTACTAATATTGAAAATATACTATATTAGTATACTATAATATTAGTATACTATATAATAAAATATAATATATTATATATTAAATTAATTAATATTAGTATAATATAAAATGCAATATACTATATTAGTATGGTATAAACAAATGTACTCTATTAGGCCTTAGATAGCGTGTATTAGGATATTACGTTATGTTCCATTAGCAACATAACTGGAAAAACTTTCCAAATTCAGTAAAACAAAAGTCTACTTCCAATTGCTCCATCATGTCCGTATTTGTACGACTGTAACGTCGTTACTATAAGTACTTTTAATTTAGGAGGATGAACTGTAAACACACACACACACACCACACACACACACACACACACACACACACACACACCACACACACACACACACACACACACCACACACACACACACACACACACACACACACACAACACACACCACACACACACCACACACACACCCACATACTTCAAGAGTCAGAGAGAGAGAAAACCTGGGGGTTGATATCACGCCAGACCTGTCCCCTGAAGCTCATATCAAGAGGATAACATCAGCAGCATATGCCTGGTTGGCTAACATAAGAACGGCCTTTAGAAACTTGTGTAAGGAAACTTTCAGAACATTATATACCACATATGTCAGACCAATCCTGGAGTATGCGGCTCCAGCATGGAGTCCCTATCTAGTCAAGCATAAGACTAAACTGGAAAAGGTTCAAAGGTTTGCCACCAGACTAGTACCCGAGCTGAGAGGTATGAGCTACGAGGATCGACTGCAGGAATTAAACCTCACTTCGTTGGAAGACAGAAGAGTTAGGGGGGACATGATCACCACATTCAAGATTCTCAGGGGAATCGACAGGGTTGATAAAGATAGGCTGTTTAACACAAGGGGCACACGCACTAGGGGACACAGGTGGAAACTGAGTGCACAATGAGCCACAGAGATATTAGAAAGAACTTTTTAGTGTCAGAGTGGTTGACAAATGGAATGCATTAGGAAGCGATGTGGTGGAGGCTGACTCCACACACAGTTTCAAGTGTAGATATGATAGAGCCCATTAGGCTCAGGAAACTGTACACCTGTTGATTGACGGTTGAGAGGCGGGACCAAAGAGCCAGAGCTCAACCCCCGCAAGCACAACTAGGTGAGTAACTAGGTGAGTACACACACACACACACACACACACACACACACACACACAACACCACACACACACCACACAGACACAAACACACACACCACACACACACACCCACACACACAACCGCACGCACGCACGCACACACACAACACACACACACACACCACACACAACACACACACACCCACACACATGGCAGGGGCCAGGTAGCCTGGTGGATAGCGAGCAGGATTCGTAATTCTGTGGCGCGGGTTCGATTCCCGCACCCGGCAGAAACAAATGGGCAAAGTTTCTTTCACCCTGAATGCCCCTGTTACCTAGCAGTAAATAGGTACCTGGGAGTTAGTCAGCTGTCACGGGCTGCTTCCTGGGGTGTGTGTGTGTGTGTGTGGTATAAAAAAAAAAAAAAAGTAGTTAGTGTAGTTAGTAACAGTTGATTGACAGTTGAGAGGCGGGCCGAAAGAGCAAAGCTCAACCCCGTAAAATACAACTAAGTGAATACACACACCACACACACACACACACACACAACACAACACACACCACACACACACACACACACAGGTATGTGTGGTGTTAGGGGCAGGTAGCCTGGGGATAGCGTGCAGGATTCGTAATTCTGTGGCGCGGGTTCGATTCCCGCACCCGGCAGAAACAAAGGGCAAAGTTTCTTTCACCCTGAATGCCCCTGTTACCTAGCAGTAAATAGGTACCTGGGAGTTAGTCAGCTGTAACGGGCTGCTTCCTGGGTGTGTGTGTGTGTGTGGGAAAAAAAAAAAAAAAAAAAGTAGTTAGTGTAGTTAGTAAACAGTTGATTGACAGTTGAGAGGCGGGCCAAAAGAGCAAAGCTCAACCCCCGTAAATACAACTAAGTGAATACAACACACACAACACACACACACACACACACACACACACTGGCAGGGGCCAGGTAGCCTGGTGGATGGCGAGCAGGATTCGTAATTCTGTGGCGCGGGTTCGACTCCCGCACCCGGCAGAAACAAATGGGCAAAGTTTCTTTCACCCGAATGCCCCTGTTACCTAGCAGTAAATAGGTACCTGGGAGTTAGTCAGCTGTCACGGGCTGCTTCCTGGTGTGTGTGGGTGTGTGTGTGTGTGTGTGTGTGTGTGTGTATGAAAAAAAAAAAAAAAAGTAGTTAGTGTAGTTGTAAACAGTTGATTGACAGTTGAGAGGCGGGCCGAAAGAGCAAAGCTCAACCCCCGTAAAATACAACTAAGTGAATACACACACACACACACACACACACACACACACACACACCACACACACACACACACACCTGGCAGGGGCCAGGTAGCCTGGTGGATAGCGAGCAGGATTCGTAATTCTGTGGCGCGGTTCGATTCCCGCACCCGGCAGAAACAAATGGGCAAAGTTTCTTTCACCTGAATGCCCCTGTTACCTAGCAGTAAATAGGTACCTGGGAGTTAGTCAGCTGTCACGGGCTGCTTCCTGGGGTGTGTGTGTGTGTGTGTGTGGTATGAAAAAAAAAAAAAAAAAGTAGTTAGTGTAGTTAGTAAACAGTTGATTGACAGTTGAGAGGCGGCCGAAAGAGCAAAGCTCAACCCCCGTAAAATACAACTAAGTGAATACACACCACCACACACACACACACACACACACACACACACACCACACACACACACACACACACACAGGTATGTGTGTGTGTTAGGGGCCAGGTAGCCTGGTGGATAGCGAGCAGGATTCGTAATTCTGTGGCGGGGTTTGATTCCCGCACCCGGCAGAAACAAATGGGCAAAGTTTCTTTCACCCTGAATGCCCCTGTTACCTAGCAGTAAATAGGTACCTGGGAGTTAGTCAGCTGTCACGGCTGCTTCCTGGTGTGTGTGTGTGTGTGTGTGTGTGTGGTATGAAAAAAAAAAAAAAAAGTAGTTAGTGTAGTTAGTAACAGTTGATTGACAGTTGAGAGGCGG